>CAUYQV010019261.1:0-24406 GCA_963574575.1 Galagoides demidoff | reverse complement strand
GCTGCAACCAAAAAATGGCCGGGCGTTGTGGCAGGCGCCTGTGGTCCCAGCTACTTGGGAGGCGGAGGCAGGAGACTTGCTTGAGCCCAGGAGTTGGAGGTTGCTATGAGCTGTGATGCCATGGCACTCTACCCAGGGGGACAGCTTGAGACTCTGTCTCAAAAAAAAAAAAGATTTCTTTTAAGGAAGGAGTACCCAAGCTCGGCGCCTGTGGCTCAAGCGGCTAAGGCGCCAGCCACGTACACCCAATGTGGCAGGCGCCTCTGGTCCCAGCTACTCGGGAGGATGAGGCAGGAGACTCACTTGAGCCCAGGAGTTGGAGGTTGCTGTGTGCTGTGATGCCTTGGCACTCTACCCAGGGGGAAAGCTTGTGGCTCTGTCTCAAAAAAAAAAAAAAAAAAAGGAAGGAGTACCCAAAGGCAAAAGTACCTAGGACATAATTCAATCATGTGGGGAAAGCATATTCCTTGAGTACACAGTCTTGAGGCATTGCAGTACCACAAACAGGCCTGCCCAGCTGAGTCTGCCACCACTCACCCCCTCCAGCCCCAGTAAAGCCAGGAAGCCCTGCCTTAGTGCTGAATGGGAGGGGCCTCTGCTGACCCAGCCTTACCACCCACCAATATCCCTTTGCTAGGGATTCAGAGGGAGCCTTGCTGCCTGGTCTCTTGATCTGCAGACCCGCCCCTTGGCCTGCCCCTGGACTGGGTGGGGCGACCCCCTACAAAAGCTCAGAGTTTCCAGCAGCCCCAGCTTCTTCCTCCAACAGTCTCCTGCATTTGGGATCAGAGTTGCGGAACGGAATCTTACTGGGCCCCTGCCTAGGCCCCCACCCTGGGGTCAGGAAGCTTGCAGGACCAGTTCCTTCAGCCCTGAGGTCAGCAGGGACAAGTGGGCAGACTAGTGGGTATAGGAGGGCTGGGCTACCTGTCCTTGGTTACTGATCATCCCTTCCTTCAATGGGTGGCCAGGATTTCCGGAGAAAGTCAAGAAAGACTTCCCCACCCCACTCCTAAATGACCCCAAGCCCAGTCATTTAGGACAGCCTGGAAGCAAAGGGCTGGACTTTCAGCCACTCCTCCAAGAACAGAAGTCAGGGTTTCAGTGGCTTTTGGGGAAGGCAAACTTAGGCCAGAATAAGACTTGTGGGAGGCAGATGGCAGAGGCCAGGCCCAGTAGGCAACTTGGGCACAGACCCAGTAGCTGTGCTCCCATCCACACCTCTCCTCTGCCGCCTGTATTCCTTCACCCCCACCACCCCTTCCCCCATCTCCCTCCCACAGCCTTGCAGGTCAATGTTTAACTGAAACCAGAGCAAGGTGGAATAATGAACAAGGGCCAGAGAGTTCTTGGCCTGCTCTCAGCACTGCCTCCCCTGGCCAGGTTTTCCTAGACTTGCCTCATGACATGGCAGCCCGCCTGCTTTGCATCTGCACCCTCTTCCTGACCTCACTCGTCATGGCTCAAGGATCCAGAGGCCCTGTGGTACCTAACAAGCCCTTTACTACCATCTGGAATGCAAACACCCAGTGGTGCCTGGAGAAGCATGGTGTGGACGTGGATGTCAGTGTCTTTGATGTGGTAGTCAACCCGGGGCAGACTTTCCGTGGCCCTGACATGACAATTTTCTACAGTTCCCAGCTGGGCACCTACCCATACTACACACCTGCTGGGGAGCCTGTGTTTGGTGGCCTGCCCCAGAATGCCAGCCTGGATGCCCATCTGGCCCACACATTCCAGGACATCCTGGCTGCCATGCCTGCCCCTGATTTCTCAGGGCTGGCAGTCATCGACTGGGAGGCATGGCGCCCACGCTGGGCCTTCAACTGGGATACCAAAGACATTTACAGACAGCGTTCACGGGCACTGGTACAGGCACAGCACCCTGACTGGCCAGCTCCCTGGGTGGAGGCAGCAGCACAGGACCAGTTCCAGGGGGCTGCACAGGCCTGGATGGCAGGCACCCTCCAGCTCGGGTGGGCACTGCGTCCTCTTGGTCTCTGGGGCTTCTATGGCTTCCCTGAATGCTACAATTATGACTTTTTAAGCCCAAACTACACTGGCCAGTGCCCACCAGGCATCCAGGACCAGAACGACCAGCTAGAGTGGCTATGGCGCCACAGTCGTGCCCTCTATCCCAGTATCTACATGCCTGCAGCACTGGAGGGCACAGGGAAGGCACAGATGTATGTGCGGCACCGGGTAGGTGAGGCATTTCGTGTGGCTGTGGCTGCCAGGGACCCCAATCTGCCGGTGCTACCCTATGCTCAGATCTTCTATGACACAACAAACCACTCTCTGCCCTTGGTGAGTCTTCTGTTACCTTACCCACCTTGTCAGCCTGCCTTGTTCATCATTAGGGCCAGTAACTGAGGCCACATAACTTTGGGGTACTTTAGACTTGGGACATTTTCTTCCATTAATTTTCATTTTCTTTCTTTTTTTTTTTTTTGAGACAAAGTCTCACTATGACACCCTCAGTAGGGCGCTGTGCCATCACAGCTCACAGTAACCTCAAAATCTTGGGCTTAAGCAATTCTCTCTCTTTGGCCTCCCAAATAGCTGGGACTATAGGTGCCCACCACAACACCTGGCTATTTTAAGAGGTAGGGGTCTCCTCTGGCTCAGGCTGGTCTCAAACCTGTGCGCTTAGGCAATCTACCCGCCTCGGCCTCCCAGAGTGCTAGGATTATAGCAGTGAGCCACTGTGTCCCGCCCTAATTCTCATTTTCATTGAACATCTATTTTGTGCCAAGTTCTGTGCTAGGCCCAGGCAATTCAGCATTTACTAGAAAGATGTAGGCTGGATATGGTGGCTCACGCCTATCATCCCAGCAATTTGGGAAGCCCAGTCAGGAAGAGTGCTTTAGGCCAGGAATTTGAACCTGGGCAACAAAGAAGGACTTTTTTTTTTTGTTTGAGACAGAGTCTCACTAAGTTGCCCTTGGTAGAGTGCTGTGAGCTGTGAGCTCTAGAGTGCTGTGGTGTCACAGCTCACAGCAACCTCAAACTCTTGGGCTTAAGTGATTCTATTGCCTCAGCCTCCCAAGTAGCTGGGATTACAGGCACCTGCCACAATGCCCAGCTATTTTCTTGTTGTAGTTGTCATTGTTTTTTGTTTTTTTTTTTTTTTTTGAGACAGGAGCCTCAAGCTGTCCGCCTGGGTAGAGTGCCGTGGCATCTCAGCTCACAGCAACCTCCAACTCCTGGGCTCAAGCGAGTCTCCTGCCTCGGCCTCCCAAGTAGCTGGGACCACAGGTGCCCGTCACAACGCCTGGCTATTTTTTGGTTGCAGCCGTCATTGTTGTTTGGCGGGCCCCGGCTGGATTCGAACCACCACCTTGGGTGTACATGGGTGGCGCCTTGGCCACTTACAGGCCCCGAGCCCGTAGTCATCATTGCTGTTTTAGGAGGCCCAGGCCGGGTTCAAACTGTGAGCCTCAGTGTATGTGGCCGGCACCCTACCCACTGAGCTATGGGCACTGCCAAGGAGGACTCTTGGAGAAAAAAAAGAGGGTTGGCATGGTGGCTCATGCCTGTAATTCTAGCACTTGGGAGGCTGAGGCAGGTGGATTGCCTGAGCTCACGGGTTCCACACTAGCCTAAGCCAGAGTGAAACCTCATCTCAAAAAAATAGCCTCAGGCAGTGCCTGTGGCTCAAAGGAGTAGGGCGCCAGCCCCATATGCCCCAAACCCAGCCCTGGCCAAAAATTGCAAAAAAATAAAAAATAAAAAAATAGCCTGGCATTGTGGCAGGTGCCTGAGATCCCAGCTACTTGGGAGGCCAAGCCAAGAGAATCCCTTGAGCCCTAGAATTTGAGGTTGCTGTGAGCTATGACACCACTGCACTCTACCAATGGTGACAAAGTGAGACTCTGTTTCAAAGAAAAAGGCTTGGTGCCTGTAGCACAGTGGTTACAGCACTAGCCACATACAGCGAGTCTGGCAAGATTGAACCCAGCCCAGGCCAGCTAAACAACAATGGCAACTGCAACAAAAAATAGCCGGGCGTTGTGGCAGGCACCTGTATTATCAGCTACTTGGGAGGCTGAGGCAAGAGAATCACTGAAGCCCAAGATTTAGAGGTTGCTGTGAGCTATGACGCCATGTCATTCTACCAAGGGCAACATAGTGAGACTTGGTCTCAAAACAACAAAAACAAAAAAGATGTAATCTCCCATAGGCTAAAGGGAGACAAGCTTGTCTCTTTGTTTTTTGCCACTGGGGCCAGAGCAGCCCCTGGTGAATGTTACAAATTATTTGTTCCATCCAGTGGTATTACAGCAATCTGCTTCAAGTGGGAAGGAAGAAATGGAGGGAGGCACCACAGAGCTGTGCTGTCTCCTTCCCAGGATGAGCTGGAGCACAGCCTGGGGGAGAGTGCGGCCCAGGGGGCAGCAGGAGTGGTGCTTTGGGTGAGCTGGGAAAACACAAGAACCAAGGTGAGCTTAGGCCGGGGGTTGGGATAGGGTGGGAGAGGCCAACAAGCTGATTGGGGAGACCCTGGCTCACCCTTTCTACCTCCAAACTCCTGACTGGCCAGCAGGTGAGTGCCTCAATGTCCTAGGCAATGAGGTCTCTGACACTCTTTCTTCTGTCCAGGAATCATGCCAGGCCATCAAGAAGTATATGGACACCACACTGGGGCCCTTCATCCTGAACGTGACCAGTGGGGCTCTTCTCTGTAGTCAAGCTCTGTGTTCCGGCCATGGCCGCTGTGTCCGCCGTCCCAGCCACCCTGAGGCTCTCCTCCTACTCAACCCTGCCAGTTTCTCCATTCAGCTCACGCCTGGTGGCAGGCCCCTGACCCTGCAGGGAGCCCTCTCACTTGAGGATAGAGCGCAGATGGCTATGGAGTTCAAATGTCACTGCTACCATGGCTGGCAGGGAGCATGGTGTCAACAGCAGAGCACATAGTGATTGGCCACACATTGGGTTGCATACATCAAGCACTAAATGCACTCTGGGCCTTGCCACAGCTTGCTTAAATATAGGCACAGTCAAACAAGTCATGGTCATAGCCAGAAATGTACTCAGGCACTGTCATGGGGATATGCCCCGCACCCATAGAGTTGCACAGGAGTTAGAAACATGGATAGACACTATCTGCTTCATGTCCACATGCATCTACATGGCAGGGTCAAATTCCTCCAGAGACACCAAACAAGCCTTTGAACTGCAGCAATTACAAAAGCTGACATTCACTGAGCACCTACTCTTTGCCAAACCCTGTGCTAAGCATTTTAAGTGGACTAATTCATTTAATCCTTACACCAAAGCTATATGAGTAAACTGAGGTACTCACAAGGAGGGTAAGCACTTTACTTAGGGTTGGAGAAGGGAGAAGCTGAGATTCAAACACAAGCTGCTTGAACTCTGCCTGAGATAGAGCCCTTGTACTCCTTCTGGGTGTTTGATAACTAGCTCGGCAAGACCCCTTAATCCGCTGACAGCACCCATCCAGCAAATAAAGTAGTCATGATTTACCTAGCTGTTTATTGAGTACCTAAAATGTCCAGGACCTGGTATCCAGAGAGCATAGTAAAGGTTCGTCTCTCTCACCCAGGTCAGATGTCTGTGAGAAGACATCTGCTTTCCAGGATGGGGTCCAAATTTCAGGAGAAAGCTCCATGTGATCTGACCACTTCCAGACTATGGGTAAAGGAAATAGGCAACAGCAGAAACTACCCATCAGAGCCTGAGCGGAGATAGGCGGAAGCTGACCAACTGTAGGAGGGGCCTGCGTCTGACTCCGGCAGGGCCTCAACCTAGCCGCGTAGAGGCAGGCTTGAGCTAGAGGCGGGGCCTGTATAGGGCGCGGGTGGTTGGGAGGAGGTGAAGCCTGAAGATGTAGCCGGGCTCAGCAGGAGCGGGAGGGACGAAGGCGGAGCCAAGGCAGAGACTTATTCTGTTCCTGTTAAGTCTTATGACGCGCACAGCCAGGGGCGGGGCCTAGGCAAGAGGCCGGGGAGGGGCCTGGCTGCTCCGTAGACTTAGGACCTGGTGGTTCGCTGCGGCATGCGACCGCTGCAGTTCGTCCGCCGCACCGCTGGGGGCCGGCGCTGGCGGACCAAGGAGTCCGAGCCAGAAACAGAGCGAGTTACCAACCCGTGCGGAGCGAGGACGCGGAACTTCCCAGAGGCTGGCGTCAACATGTCAGTACCGCCCCTTCCCCACGCTGTGTCTGTACCTCCTCCCCGCGCGTGCGGTCCCGGAGTGGTTGTGCAACTTTGCACGCCCTCCCTGTGTCGGTCGTTCCCACCTAGAGCATGCTGATCCACCCCCCCCTCACAGAGTCTAGCTTTCGAAGCCCCGGTCCCCAAAAGCTCCACGGTCTGTGACCCACTAGGAGGGAGGGGAAAAGCGAGGCACTGGAGACACAGTGCAGCCTCTCTCTAAGCATCCTGGAGCCTCGCCACGCCCATAGTGGGTGGGGTCGGCACTGAAGGGTTAAGTCCCTTAAGTTAAGGGACTCCAGGCCTAGGTGCGGGTCTTGGGTCTTCAGCCCTTCAGATCTAGAGGTGCAACTGATACAGAGGCGGCTGTTGCAGGTGAGGGACTTACAGCTCTGCGAATGGGATGTGGTGTGAAGGGAGGGGCTTGCCTGTTACTGACCAGTGTTGAATGGGCCTCAAGCTCAGTGGAGGTGGGGAAGGAGACCTTGGAGGCCCCCTCTGGAGCAGGTGAACAGAAGAGTAGGGCCAAGCTGCCCGCCCACCCCAAGAAACCCCCCAGCATAGATTCTCCAGCCAGCGGGACCTTGGTTAACGTGAGCAAACTGGGATTTGGGCACAGATCTGGGCCCCCAACTTAATGACCGTTGAACACCACTGTGGATATAGGAAGGAAGCTGTGGTCTTTACAGTGGCTTTGAAACTCAGGCCAGTCAAGAACCAGTCCTGCAAAGGCAACACTGCTGTGTGACTGTGGGCCAGGCCTAGTGCTGGTGCTGTTGGGGTCCCATGTAAGGGGACAATTGGGTCCATACCCAGTGTTTTGAGGTGAGCAGAATTGGGACCAAGGGATGGGCTCTGTACCCCAAGCAGAGTAGGCAGTCAAGGAAAGAGAAAGTTGAGTCTGCAGAGCAGGTAAGTGGGGCTCCAGGATTAGCTAGGTTTGTAGTCCCAGCTATTTGGGAGGCTGAGGCAAGGGAATCGCTTAAGCTCAAGAGTTTGAGGTTGCTGTGAGCTGTGAGGGCAACCTAGTGAGACTCTGTCTCAAAAAAAAAAGGATTTTTGGGAGGTGCCTGTGACTCAGTGAGTAGGGTGCCGGCCCCATATACCAAGGGTGGCGGGTTCAAACCTGGACCCAGCCAAACTGCAACAACAACAAAATAGCCAGGCGTTATGGCGGGTGCCTGTAGTCCCAGCTACTCAGGAGGCTGAGGCAGGAGAATCGCCTAAGCCCAGGAGTTGGAGGTTGCTGTGAGCTGTGATGCCACAACACTCTACCAAGGACAACAAAGTGAGACTCTGTCTCTTAAAAAAATAAATAAATAAATAAAAGGATTAGCTAGGTAGTAGGCATAGCCCAGGGGGTAGAAAAGGCTAGGAGCTGGGGGAGAGCTGGGATGTAAGGAGAAGAAAGGCACAGGGGAATTTCTGGGGTCAGTGCTTCCTCTGAAGGGAACCTTGGATGGGCGTACACAGGGCATGTGGTGTCTGGTTTGCATGTTCTGTCCAATGCCATGGTTGTGGGTTACTAGAGACAGGATGGACAACAAGTAAGCTGGGCTGACTGTCTTGGCACAGTGAGGTCCTAGAGAGGACAAATTTGTAGCCAGAGCAGGCTGGGACCAGGATTTCCAGCCTTTAGTGGCTCATCATTTCACCCAGTATCCAGTGTGAGGCAGAACTCCTGGATCTATCTGTCATGCTCTTCCCTATCCCTGGGATAGACTATGGGTCTATTACAGGTTACCCGTGTTATCAGGTGAGTTTGAAGAAGGTATAGCCCACCACTCACCAGTTCCAAGACGAATGGCCCCACTTGTCCTCTGTCAGCCCCTCCCTGTCCCCAACCCATCTTCCCCTCCTGGCACAGCCCAGCATGGCTGTTGTCTACAGGAGGAGAGCCCTTGTGGTCTGAGGAGATGCCACTGCTTAGAGACTGTGGTCCTAACCTCCAGCCTGGCACTGAGCCACCTGCAACCTAATAGGAGGTGACCTTGGGTCCCAGCCTGACTCATCTGAGCCTGGATCCTACCTATAGGCAAGAGCTGACTCTGAGCCCTGACAAAGCCAAGCTGACCCCTACCCTAGTGCCTACACACCAGATGGAGGTGATCCTGAATACCAGCCCAGCTGAGCTGACTCTGGATCCAGCATGCCAGCCAGAGTTGACCCTGAGATCCAGCCTAAACAAGCTAACCCTGGATCCAGCACACCACTCAGAGCTGACCCTGAGCACCCAGCTAGCTGAGCTGACACCGGATTCCACAAGCCAAACAGAGATGACCCTCCGTCCTGGCCTAGCTGAACTTAACCTTGATCCTGAGGAGACCCCAATCCCCAACCTGGCTGAGTTGACCCTGGAGCCTGTGCACTGCCGACCAGAGCTCTTGGACGCTTGTGCTGACCTCATCAATGAGCAGTGGCCCCGTAGCCGTGCCTCTCGCCTGCACTCCCTGGGCCAGTCCTCAGAGGCCTTCCCTCTCTGCCTGATGCTGCTGAGCCCTTGCCCCACACATGAAGCAGCACCCATTGTGGTAGGCCATGCCCGCCTGTCACGGGTGCTAGGCAGGCCCCAGAGCCTTTTAGTGGAGACAGTGGTAGTGGCCCGGGCCCTAAGGGGCCGTGGCTTTGGCCGCCGCCTCATGGAGGGCCTAGAGGTCTTTGCTCAGACCCGTGGCTTCCATAAGCTACACCTCACCACCCATGACCAGATGCACTTCTATGCCCACCTGGGCTACCAGCTGGGTGAGCCTGTGCAGGGCCTGGTCTTCACTAGTCGACATCTGCCCACCACCCTGCTTAGTGCCTTCCCCAGGGCCCCCTCTCCCCGGCTACCCTGCAGGGCCCCAAACTTGACTGCCCAACTTGCCCCAGTGGACCCCGAGGGACCTCCATTGCCACCACCCCCTCCCCTGCCTGAGCCCCTGACCACCTCACTCCCAACTCCATCAGGCAACCCTCCAAAAAGCCTTCTGGTGACAAAATACCAAAACCTGAGGGGATGCCCCATCTTCTGGATGGAGAAAGACATCTGAGGGCCACCCAGGGCAAAGGACTGTGCTGCTCTGTGTCAGTGGACTTTGTGGGACAGAACTGACCTCAGCCCACTGGTGATACCTTGGTGCCTAGCTCCTGGGGGGCAACTTTAGCCTGGGTTTGTTTTATGGGTACCAGTGGGGGTCGAGGAGGTGGCTCCATAGCTCTGGCTTAGAGCCATCAGTGTGGCTGAATAAAGGCTTCTGGTGGGTGTGGCTGTGACAGTTTATTTGTTAACCCCCAACCCTCATCTCTCAGGTCCCCTATTTCTGCAGAAACTTCAGATTCACCTTGGCCCTGGGGTCACTGAGGAGAGAACACCTGTTCTTTGCTCCTCCCTCCCTGCCAGGCCCAGGGTACAGAGTGGCTGTTCTGGTCCCCATTTACTCATTGTCATTCACTGAGCAGCTATTGTTTGTCAAACTCTGGGTGGGGGATAAGCAATGGAGAACTGAACAGGTAGAGTCTCTAACCAAAGGGACAGATAGAGGACAAACAGGTATACAGTAGCAAGATCCACACTGGAATAAGGGAAATTCAGAGGCTTCAGGAGCCCAAGTGCCCTCACTCCTCCTGGGGATCCAGGAGACCTACCAGAGTAGGTGATGGCCTAACAGAGACTTGAGTGCTGGTAGTGACAGCTATAGGTGAGGGCGTTGTCAGAGGACACAGTGGTGTCTTAACAAAGATTGAGAATATAGGAGGGGAGCTAGCCAGGCCAGCTAGGGATGTAGCCACCCTGAGATGCCTGTGGGTCCCCTGGAGAGCCATGATTTTCCCAGCTCCCCATCCCAATGGGGAAGAGCTGGGGGAGCTCCACCAGCTTTTCTTGTTGCATGGATGGTGTGGCCATGGCCATGAACTCTAAGCTTAAACCCCCTCTCTCCTACAGGTTTCCATCCCTGGGGCATGACCATGCAGCTAGGCCCAGCCATAGTATTAGGAGTGGCCCTGTGCCTGGGGTATGGCCAGCCTCTGCTGCAGGCACCTGAACACCCTTTCTCTGTGCTGTGGAATGTACTCTCAGGCCCACACTCACTTTGGTGTGCACCTTCCACTCAGTGCCCTGGGCATCATAGCCAATCACGGCCAACATTTCTATGGCCAGAACATCACCATCTTCTACAAGAACCATCTTGGCTTCTATCCCTACCTTGGGCCCAGGAACACAGCTCACAATGGGGGCATCCCCAGGCTGTGCCCCTTGACCATCACCTGACACAGGCTGCCAACCAGACCCACCGTAGCCTGCAACCCAGCTTTGCTGGCCTGGCAGTGCTGGACTGGGAAGAGTGGTATCCACTGTGGGCAGGAAACTGAGGCCACCGCCGAGCCTATCAGGCAGCCTCCTGGACTTGGGCACAATGAATGTTCCCCAACCTGGACCCTCAGGAGCAGTTCCACAAGGCTCATGTTGGCTTTGAGCAGGCGACCCATGCACTGATGGAGGAAACACTGTGGCTGGGTCAGGCACTGCAGCCCCATGGGCTCTGGGGCTTCTATCGTTATCCAGCCTATGGCAGTGGCTGGCACAGTATGGCTTCCAACTACACGGGCCACTGCCATGGAGCCACCCTTGCCTGCGACACTGAACTACATTGGCTCTGGGCTGCCTCCAGTGCCCTCTTCCCCAGCATTTACCTCCCACCCAAGCTGCCACCTATCCACTACCAGGCCTTTGTCCAACACCGCCTGGAGGAGGCCTTCTGTGTGGCCCTTGCTGGTCACCCACATCCCCTGCCTGTCCTGGCCTATGCCCACCTAACACACTGGAGCTCTGGGAGGTTTCTGTCCCAGGTAAGTGGAAGCTGAGGTCTAGGGATCTGAGTGGGGAGGTATTGCCCTATCCTAGGAAAGATTGAGGACCATTGGTGTAAGTGCAGCATTGGGGGCAACCGGCGTGGTGCTCTGGGGGGACCTGAGCTTCTCCAGCTCTGAGGTGATCATTGCCCCCTTCAGTCTGCCTTGTAGCACATGCTGGGATCACAGGGTGGGGGAGAGGCCAGGTCAAGGCCATGGACCAGGAGCATTGACATCTCTTCCCTTCTCAAAAGGAATGCTGGCATCTCCATGATTACCTGGTGGGCATCGTAGGCCCATATGTGATCAACATCACCAAAGCAACTATGGCGTGCAGTTACCAGCTGTGCCTGCAGAGACCCAAGACAGACAGAAGCCTTTCTGCACCTACAGCCAGATGGCAACTTTGGAGATTGGAAGCCATTCAACTGCTGCTGTTACTGGGGATTGTCTGCCAGGATCGCAGGCCTGGGCCTAAGAACACAGCATAAAGTCAGGAGCCCCAGCTGCGCATAGTGGCTCACGCCTGTAATCCTAGCACGATAGGAGGCCAAGGTGGATGGATTGCTTGAGCTCAGGAGTTTAAGACCAGCCTGAGCAAGAGACCCTATCTCTGCTAAAAATAGAAAAATGAGCCAGACACATGGTGGGTATCTGTATTCCCAGCTACTCAGGAGGCTGAGGCAGGAGGATCACTTAAGCCCAGGAGTTTCAGGTTGCTATGAGCTAGGATGACACCATGGCACTGTAGCCTGGGTGACAGAGTAAGACTGTCTCCAAACCCACCCCCCCCCAAAACAAGAAAAGCCAGCAGTCCCCACCCTGGTCTCCTCTTTTCCTTGCTGCCACTTTCCCAGGACTGAGGTGACTCTGTGCCATCTTACTCTATTCAGCTTATAGTTAGTCCTCCCAAGCATGCACTCCACTTCCATCTTGCTTCCCTTGGGATCCCTGAGGGATAAAAAGGGCCAGAGAAAAAGTTTATGAAACCAGCAGCACTCTAAGATCATGTGACTCTTCATGACAGGAAAGTAGCCTAGGGGTAGTCAGATTCCAGTTAGAGTTGCCAGCCCTGGACTTTGTGCCTACACCTCACAGGGTCCACAGAGAGGTTACAGAAAATCCTTCCTGGGGTAAATGTGCCCAAGAAGAACTTGGCTAATGTCTGTAAGTGTTAAGCTATTGTCTGTACTCTGCTTTAATTATAAAGTAATTTTTTCTTCCACTGCCTTAGCTTTGGCTGTTGCCACATTCTGTCAGGGTTCAGGCAGCTGTCTGCACCCTTGGCTCCTGGTGGAAAACTGACCAGACCCATCAAAAGCAAGGCAAGCATGAAACAACTTTATTGAGGAAGAAAAAGATGGGTTTACCCCAAGATATGTTCACCATAGACAACGGGTGCCCCTGTGACTGTAAAGGGTCTGGTAATGGTCTGGGGTCTTGTTTTATACTGTCAGAATTGGACATTCCTCGTGTTTCAGACATTACCATGGAACCATTTTGATGGACAGTTAATTACATGATAATTAGCCTTGTTATTACAGGTCACTTTCCAGATCTTACTGTGCCTGAGTTGTCTGACCCATGGGGAGGAGTGTTCTTCTTCCAGATGTGGCAATTGCTAGGTATAGGGTTAATGTAGGCCAGCACCAAGACATGCCCCGCCCTTGTCCTTCTTAGGTGGGACAATCGCTGGAGGCAGCACCAAGGCAAAGCATCCGCTTTGTCCATCAGGAGAGTATCTGGGATTCCTTGCTATCTACCTAATAGCTCTACTAAGCCCTAAGCCCTTCTCATGGTCCCCAGGCTCAGCAGTGTTGTAGACCCTATCGTTTGTGCCCGTTTGTGTCCTGAGATGCTGATCTAGCGGTAATGCTCCGCTGGTAGAGGGAAACTTCAAACTGAACAAGTACTAAGTGCATGTAGCGGGGCGGGGTCGGGGACCGCGCAGGGCATTGTGGGTGCATAATTCTGCTAGAGCGTCGTGGGCATGTAGGTCCAATGAGTGGACTACAATTCCCGTGGGCCCTATGCCCCGCCGGCCCACAGTGATATGTGCGCTTAGCCTCCTGGGAATAGTAGTTTCGGCCGCGTGGATGTGGGTATGACCTGAATTGCCGGGAACTCTCCTTCCCAGCGACCTGTTTGGCAGGGCGGGGCGCCTCGCGAAGATGGTGGCGCGCGCGGCGTGTGGCTTCTGTTGTTCGGCCAAGTCTCAGCGCGGCGCACTGGCTGGTGTCTCGCTGGTCTGGAGCCCCCCCCCCTCCGGGTCCCTGACCCTCTGCCCCCTGCGCTCCCTGCGCTCAGTTCCCGGCATGCCTCGCGCCCGTAAGGGCCATGCGCCCCGCAAGGGCAGCCGTCGCCGTGGAGGAGGTGAGTTGGGGGTGCGGGGGGCAGCTAGTGAGCGAAGAGCGGGGCTCTGCGTCGGTCTCCTACTTAATCTCTGAGGGTCCTGGGGTAAGGAACGCCCGCTTAACCAGTCTGGCACACCTTAACACCAACTCTGTTGAGGCCCGCATGTGTCCCAGCAGGCATCCGCCACGTGTGCACCCAAGTTGAACTTGCTGTTAGCCGCTTGTGCTCCCGGGAGTGACCCCGGAAGCCCCTCTCGGCTTCAGTTTTTCCATTGCCTTTCCATCCCAGTTGCTTACTAAGTGGACAAATTCAGTCAACAGAGTAGAAGCCAGTTTCTTCACCAAATTCTGATTCTTTCTTGGACTTGACAAGGAAGTTGGTGCGAGGCCTGCTCTGCTACAGACAACAGAGGCAGGAAGCTGTTGGAAGCTACAGGATTGGGGCTACAGAATTGGGGCCTTGGTGGGCCTGGCTGCAGGTGAATATCCTAGAGCCTGAGGCTTGTGACTCACTTATCAGCATTGACCAGGACCCTGTCCTAGTGCAGTAAACACATGTTTACTCTGCTGGGATGGGATGCCTGCCAGACAGCTTTAAATTGGCCACCGCCCTGGTGGAGTTTGGGTGGAGGAATATTTAATAGGGTAGGGAACATGTTCACTTAGTAGTGTCAGACCGAGACTTAGGAACTAGGTTAGAGGCTTCTGGGTGAGTTCTAAGAGGTGGAGAAAAGAGCACTATGCAGAGAGAACAAGTTGTGCAAATGCCAGGCAGCTGGAGGGACCACAGCACAATGGAGCAAATGCAGGAACACCGGGCTGAATTGGCAGGTAGAATAGTGAAAAGGTGAGCAATGACCAGCAGGCTGGACTTTGTCCTGTAGGCAAGGGGGTGTAAGTAGTTCTGAAAAGTAGAACCAGCTTGGTGATCATAATCTGTCCAAAGCACTGCCATAGTAGCTATACTTGCCAGACTCAGCCCTTGGCCCTGACACATCCCCCACACAGGAGTGCTCCAGCCCTACTGATCCTGATACTCCTCTATGTTCACCTTCACCTATTTTCAGGGACTCATAGCTGAAGGCCATGCATAGACCAAAAGAAACTAAGAAGACAGTATGCTGGGGTACCCACAAATACCCATTAGAGCTGGGCTGGATTTGTTGGCCCATAGCAGAGCCCTAACAAATCACTTGTCTTCATCTGCTTCACCTGAAAGAGATGCTTTTGCATAGCTGTTTTGCAGATGAACTGAATCTTTCAAGGCTGGGCATCTGACCTGTTTATACCCCTGTTAAGATGTGGAGCTAGCGCTTGTAGTCCCAGCTACTTGGGAGGCTGAGGCAAGGAAATTGCTTAAGCCCAAGAGTTTGAGGTTGCTGTGAGCTGGGACACCATGGCACTCTGCCAAGGGCAACAGAGTGAGATTCTGTAGTTACCTAGCTACTTTTGAGGATAATCCAGGCTGGTAGCTAAATTCCTACCTAGATACGCCTCTGTTCCAGGCTGGGCCATGGGCCTAGGTGAGACCTCTGCAATCCCATCTGCTTCTACCTAGCTCCTAGTCTCCTTAAACCAAGCTTTGGCCTCACAGAGGTTCTGCCCACCAAGCTTGTCAGGTTATCTCTAGTCTAGATCTAGTTCCTGATGCCATCCAACAGAGAGATGACCACCTTCCCTCTCTTCTCCTGCTTCCTAGCTTAAGTCCCCTGCATCAGCCCCTGTGCTGCCCACGTCCGCTTTGGTTTTCTCATTTCAAAGAGGACAGCATTGTGTCCTGTGGGGTCATGAAGTTGGGTGAGGTAACCCTGCCATCCATTATCAATGGAGGCAGGTTGAGTACCCCATTCCCTTCTCCTAAGGTGCCCGGAGCAGTGCCAAAGTTGACTCAGGTTCCAGTGAGGATGAGGCAGCCAGTGAGGCCCGTAGCATCACCAGTGAATGCCCTAGCCTTCTCAGCACCACTGCAGAGGACAGCCTTGGTGAGAGTGGGTGGCAATTTGACAGGGATGCAGTGAGGGATCCCTTGAGGGCAAGAAGCAGTGCTGACCAGCTGGCCTTGCAGGGGGGGATGTCGTGGATGAGCAGGGCCAGCAGGAAGACCTCGAGGAAAAGCTGAAGGAGTATATGGACTGCCTTACAGACAAGAGGTACCCTGGCTGCCAGCTAATTTCTACACCCAGGGCCTTGCTCAGCCCATGCCAAGTGTGACCAAGGGAAGGCTGACTCATGTGACCCTTCCTTCTTCCCCCTACCGCTAGTGCCAAGACCCGGCAAGGTGCTCTGGAGAGCTTGCGCCTGGCCCTGGCATCTCACTTAGTCCTGGACTTCTTGCTAGAGCGCCTTCTCACACTGGCTGACGCCCTGGAAAAGTGCCTGAAGAAAGGTTGGAGTCAGGGGCATTTGTGGGAGACTTAACACTGAGAAGATGCTAACCTTTATTGCATGTGCTGACTCAGTATCCCACAGGGAAGGGTGAGGAACAGGCCCTGGCTGCTGCCATCCTAGGCCTGGTCTGTGTGCAGCTGGGCCCTGGACCCAAAGGTGAAGAGGTATTCCACAGCCTGCAGCCTCTGCTAGTCTCTGTACTCAGTGACAGCACAGCTAGCCCTGCTGCCCGGCTCCATGTAAGTATCTCCATGAAACCCTTTGTCTATCTTATCCCTTAGCAAGATGGTGGGTTCCACCTGCTTTCAGGCTTTCCTACTCTGAGGGTGGGTAGGCCTCAAGGCTGGGAAGCTAAGCTCACCCCCTAACCATGGCCTGGCCTTGTCCTTCCAACAGTGTGCTTCTGCTCTTGGCTTGAGCTGCTACGTGGCTGCCACCGACATCCAGGTGAGTAAGTGGCCTTTGGGCACAGGTGGTAGAGCACCTACACCTGTAGCTCTGCCCCTGAGCCACTCCCCCTGCCTCCCTATGCTCCTAGGACCTGGTCTCTTGTCTTACCTGCTTGGAAAGTGTTTTTAGCCGGTCCCGTGTTGGCTCCACAGTCCCAGTGGTCCCTACCAGTTTGCATGGCTTGCTCTGTGCTGCCCTGCAGGCATGGGCATTGCTGCTTACCATTTGCCCCAGCACCCACATCAGCCACATTCTTGACAGGTAGGGGGTACTGCCCAGTGTAGGGAGGAGGGGATCTCAAAGAGGGCTCTAACCCATACATGTAGCTTAACCTGCCTCTTCCCTAGGCAGCTGCCCCAGCTGCCCCAGCTCTTATCCAGTGAAAGTGTGAACCTGCGAATCGCTGCTGGTGAAACTATCGCACTGCTCTTTGAGCTCGCCCGCAACCTTGAGGTTTGAGGGATAGGGGTAGGGTGGGGTCCCAGTTGATACCACCTGCCTATCCCATGCCAGGTGCAGGAAACGCTGCAGAAAATAGAATGGTGATAGATGATAATGCAATGCAAGTGGCTCCAACACAGACTCATGTGCTAGGTCCTTTTTTTTTGTTTTTGTGCAGTTTTTGGCTGGGGCTGGGTTTGAACCCGCCACCTCCGGCATATGGGGCCAGTGCCTTACTCCTTTGAGCCACAGGCGCTGCCCCTCATGTGCTAGGTCCTATGAAGGAGGCCCTGAGTAGCAGGCATCCCTGCCCAGGCAGAGGCCAAGAAGAGGTTCAGAGCCAGGCAGAGAAGAAAGGGGCTCTTCAGTGCAATGAGGGGTTTGAGCACCCACATGTTGAGAGCCAGCAGAGCTCAGGTTTCTGCCATACACCCCCGTCATTCCTATTGCAGGAGGACTTTGTTTATGAGGACATGGAGGCCCTTTGCAGTACCCTGCGCACTTTGGCCACTGATAGCAATAAGTACCGTGCTAAGGCTGACCGCCGGCGCCAGCGCTCTACTTTCCGAGCTGTGCTGCACTATGTTGAGGTGAGAACCCATGTGTTAGGGAGAGGGCATCTCTAGGCCTTGTAGCCAGGCCCAATGAAATGGACCCTTCTGCCCTGCAGGGTGGTGAGTGCGAGGAAGAGACAGTCCGCTTTGGGCTTGAAGTGCTCTACATGGACAGCTGGGCTCGGCATCGGATCTATGCTGCCTTCAAGGAAGTGCTGGGTTCTGGCATGCGCCACCACCTCCAGGTGGGGAGGACAGGAAAGGGGCACTTGGCTGCTTGGGGCTGGCCTGAGCTCACTGTCCTCTCTATTGCCAGAATAACGAGCTGCTCCGTGACATCTTTGGCCTGGGTCCAGTGCTGGTGTTAGATGCTGCTGCACTGAAGGCCTGCAAAATTCCACGATTTGAGAAGGTTTGCACCCGTGGGCACCTTTATCTTCCCTCCATTTCCCTGTTTCCCAGAGACCTAGAGCTCTGCAGGGGGTTCCTCTTTCCCAGCTCACCAGGTCATCCCTCTTTGCCTCACCCTAGCACCTGTACAACGCTGCTGCCTTCAAAGCCCGGACCAAGGCTCGAAGCCGTGTGCGGGACAAGCGGGCAGACCTCCTGTAAAGCAGGACTAGCTAAAGAGAAGATTAGCCACACCCTTGCCCATATTTTTAACAGAAGACAGTGCAACACTTGGTCTTTGCCAGTAATTGTCACTTTATTTTTTTAATGCCCAAACCAAAAACAGATATGGAGTGGGTGGCTGGACCAAGACACTTGGGACCCTGGCCTTTTGTCCCTGCATTGAGCCCTGTGGCCTCTTCTGTCCTGTCTTAGGCCAGGCCAAATGTGTCTCGGGGTTGTGGAGCAGACAGTAGGGGGACTGGCCCTTCCTCTTCTTTCTCAGACCTTGCTCCCCTGGGATGACCCACTTTCTTGGGAGAGATGACATCTAGACAAATGCTACCACAGCAGGTGGAGAGGCAAAGCTACCTGGAATGGATTTGTGTGCTGATTTTTAATTAGAGATAATTAAACAGAATGCTCAGCCTTCTGTGTTTTTGTTTTTTGTTTTTTTGAGACAGTCTTTTTGTCACCCTCGGTAGAGTTCTGTGGCATCACAGCTCATGGCAACCTCCAGCTCTTGGGCTTAGGTGATTCTCTTGCCTCAGCCTCCCAAGTAGTTGGGACTACAGGCGCCTGCCACAATGTCCTGCTATTTTTTGTTGCAGTTTGGCTGGGGCCAGACTGCAGCCACCCCGAACCCACCACCCTTGGTATATGGGGCCAGCGTCCTACTCACTGAGCTACAGGTGCTGCCCCAGCCTTCTGTGGTTTTGACTTCTGGGTATCTATCTATGTCTACTTTCTCTCTACATCTGCCACCCCAAGCTGGGGCTTACCTGGGTGTTCCTCCATCTCACCTTTGCCCTTCAAGGCAATCTTTCCCTAGGTGACTTTGAGAGCTGATGCTGGGATCCCACTTCAGAGGCCTAGCAGAGTTTGTGGGACCTCAGTGGGGACAGCTGTTTCTAGACTTCTGAACTTGCCATCTGGGGATAGCCAGAGGGTGCTGACAAGACCATGGGAGGAGCCAGGAGGTTGATGCACCTCCCACTGGCCTTGGACCACCCAAAGCAAGGCCTACGCACTAGAAGCCTTGGCTAGGCCTGGCCTGAAGAGGTCAGGGGACTCAGGCAGCTCTAGAGTCAAATCAGGTTCTTAGACAGAAATCTTACCAAGAAAGTAGTATAAACATGGCCAGTAGCAGGAGAGGAGAGGCCTGCCCATGGCTACTTTATCCCCCCAACTTATACTCCCCCAGACCCCAGGTCCAAGTGGCATCTCAGCTAGGTGCTCGGGCCTCACTGGAGTTGAGCCTTCGCAGCTGGCTCAGGCTGGCCAGGCGGAGTTTGAGTATCATCTCCTCCTGAGTCTTTAATGTGTGTGCCAGGATACGCAGGGATTCACTCTGCAGCACTGCAAGTGGGTAGGCAGGAGTGGAAGATCATCAGACCATGCTGTCCCACAACCTCCCCTCACCCAGCCCAGCACCAAGGAGTGCCCATGGAATACCCCCGCCTCCATTGCTGCAGCATCTGCAGTTGCTCCTTCCAACTGTGCAGAAGGGCGTCTAGTCTCCACTGCCTTGTCCCCTTCCCATGTGTACCCTGTTGTTCCTACCACTCAGGTAGACGGCCAGGATGGCGATCGCCAGGCAGGTGAGCACCAACAGTGCAACCAGCAGTAGGAAGCCCCCCCTGCCATACACGGGGTTGCAGCCAGCCTGGGTACACAGTGATGGTGGCAAAACACCCAGCAGCTCATCCCATGGCCGTGTCTCTTCAGCCACATAGGGACACAAAGAGCCTGTAGGGTGAATAGGGGACATCAAGAGGTCAGCAAGTGGGCCTGCTTTTCTCCTCTCCCACAGTACATTCGTTGCTCCTCCCTGGTCCCCCTCACCTCCACTGTGTAGGTCACTGATGGACTCCACTGGATACAGGGACACCTCCTGCACATGGTTGGGGGCCAATGGCCCCCTGCTTCTCTGGCTTAGCATCATCGGTACCATGGTGTCTGCAGGGGCAGCACAGGGCTTATTCAGCTGATATGAGTTACCCCCTTCTCCCAGCTGGCTTTAGGTAGCAGGAGCTTGAGGAAGGTGGGGATAGTGGGGCATTTGGCTTCAGATCCCCTAAAACTGACCAGGAATGACTCTTGGTTTAAATCCACAACTGGACATACACCTGATTTGTCTTCTTCCAAGACCCTCAAGGGCTTTGAGGCATTCCTCTGCCAGCTCTTTTTTTTTTTTTTTTTGAGACAGAATCTCATTCTGTTGCCCTGGGTGAGTGCCCTGGCATTAGCCTAGCTCACAGCAACCTCAAGTTCCTTGAGTCAAGCAATCTTCTTGCCTCAGCCTCCTGAGTAGCTAGGACTGCAGGCACGTACCACCATGACTGGCTCATTTTTCAATTTTTAGTAGAGATTGGGGGAAGGGGTCTCACTTTTGCTCAGGCTGATCTTGAACTCCTGGCCTCAAGAGATCCTCCTACCTCAGGCTTCCAGAGTGCTAGGATTATAGGTGTGAGACACCACACCTGGCCAGCCAGCTCATTTCTAACAGTCTATCAGCCTTGCAGCCTATAGCACATGGAATTCAGTCCTGCCTCTTCTACTGTCAGTTTTCCTTGCAGACCCTCTAAGTTAGTTAGCCATCTAGCCAGACCTAACGCATGTTGGCTTCTTTTCTGGCCCAGAAAGAGCCCCATTCTAGCCATTGTGGTGCCTCTTCCTCCTGGCCTTGGTTCTGAGTTCTCTACATACTCAGTGTGATACTTCTGTACTTCTCTGAATCTATATTTACATGTAAACATGCATACCTATACTTGCTAATTTGAGGGATGAGAAATGGCTGTTTTTTTTTGAGACAGAGGCTCACTTTGTCACCCCAGGTAAGGTGCCTTGGCGTCATAGGTCACAGCAACTTCAAACTCTTGGGCTCAAATTCTCTTGCCTTGGCCTCCCAGATAGCTGGGACTATAGGCGCCCACCACAACACCTGGCTTTTTTTAGAGATAGCGGTCTTGCTCTTGCTCAGGCTGGTCTTGAACCTGTGAGGTCAAGCAAACCACCCACCTTAGCCTCCCAGAATGCTAGAATTACAGGTGTGAACCACCTTACTTGGCCTAGAAATGGCTTTTTTTTTTTTGTATTGACAGAGTCTCACTCTATTGCCCTTGGTAGAGTGCCATGGCGTTGCACAGCTCACAGCAACCTCCCAACTCTTGGGCTTAGGTGATTCTCTTGCCTCAGCCTCGTGAGTAGCTGGGACTACAGGTGCCCTCCATAATGCCTAGTTATTTTTTTTGAAGTTTGGCCAAGGCCGGGTTTGAATCCACCACCCTCAGTATATGGGGCTGGCACCCTATCTACTGGGCCACAGATGCTGCCCAGAAATGGCTTTTTTGGATTGGCTTCTTTTTTTTTTGAGACAGAGCCTCAAGCTATCCCCTTGGGTAGAGTGCCATGGCATCACAGCTCATAGCAACCTCCAACTCCTGGACTCAAGCGAGTCTCCTGCCTCCACCTCCCAAGTAGCTGGGACCACAGGCGCCTGCCACATTGCCCAGCCATTTTTTGGTTGTAGCCATCATTGTTGTTTGGCGGGCCCGGGCTGGGGATTCGAACCCGCCACCTTGGGTGTACATGGCTGGCGCCTTAGCCGATTGAGCCACAGGCGCCAAGCCGGATTGGCTTCTTAATTATTCATTCACAGCCTCTACTCATTTAGTCACTTGAGTCTGTATTTTTCTTGTGATCTTAATTATTTTTACAAGCATTACAGTGTTTATTTTGTGATTTCTGAATATTTATATTATCTTGTGCTTCTTTGATTATTTCTTTGAGACAGTCTTACTCATTGCCTCAGGTTAGAGTGCTGTGACATCGTAGCTCACAGTAACTTCAAACTCCTGGGCTCAAGTGATCCTCTTGTCTCAGCATTGTAGCTCACAGTAACTTCAAACTCCTGGGTTCAAGTAATCCTCTTGTCTCAGCCTCCTGAGTAGCTGAGACTATAGGTGCCTGCCATTATGCCTGCGTAGTTTTTTTCTTTTCTTTTCTTTCTCTCTCTCTCTCTTTCCTTCTTTTTCCTTCTTTCCTTCTTACTTTTTCCTTTTTTTCTTTCTTTCAAGGGAAAGATGGTAAAGTCCTGGCCCATGAGGTCTGCTGCCACAACTGAGTATAGCTCCTCTCCTACAGACAAGGTTAAGGCGGCTCAGTCAAGCTGAGGACTCTTTGTTTGTTTGAGACAGAGTCTCAGTTTGTCTCCCTTGGTCGAGTGCCATGGTGTTGCAGCTCACAACAACCTCAAACTCTTGGGCTTAAGCACTCCTCTTGCCTCACCCTCCCGAGTAGCTGGGACTACAGGCACCTACTGCAAATGCCTAGCTATTTTTAGTAGAGATAGGGTTTCACTCTTGCTTAGGCTGGTGTTGAACTCCTGAGCTCAAGCAGTCCACCCGCTTCAGCTTCTCATAGTGTTAGGATTTTTTTTTTTCTTGTAGACAGAGTCTCCCTTTATTGCCCTCGGTAGAGTGCGTGGCATCACACAGCTCACAGCAACCGCCAACTCCTGGGCTTACGCGATTCTCTTGCCTTAGCCTCTGAGTAGGTGAGACTCCTGAGCCAGAAAGAAAGAAAGAAACTCCAGGGCGGCACCCGTGGCTCAGGGAGTAGGGCGCTGGCTCCATATGCTGAGGGTGGCGGGTTTGAGCCCAGCTCCGGCCATTAAAAAAAAAAAAAGAAACAAACAAACTCCTGAGCTGAGGCAATCCACTTGCCTCACCCTCCCACAGTGCTAGGATTACAGGTGAGAGCCACAGGTACCTGGCCTTCAACTTTTAAAATTCTTGGTCCCATAAGATTTTCAGATGTCCCCCTGGAAGTTAGATAACAACGTTTGAGAGGGCAGTGAGGGGGACATCTCCTGATAGGGATAAGGGTGGCCTTGAACTCTCTGGCTCTGTCACTCAGGACAGTAATTTGATCTTCATGATTTACTTAAAACCGCCTTGACATGGTCAAAAGCAAGTAAAACGGGTGCTGCCAGTGATCACATCTGGGTGGTCGGTTAAAAGTCATGTTAAATTCCCTCTTTGTTGCACTTTGCTGTGATTTTTCCACACTTTTTTTTTTTTTGGAAACACTCAAGCTGTTACCCTGGGTAGAGTGCTGTGATGTCCTAGCTCACAGCAACCTCCAATTCAGGCTCAAGCGATCCTCTTGCCTCAGTTTTTTTCTTTTTTTTTTTTCTGAGACAGAGCTCAAGCTGTCTCCCTGGGTAGAGTGCTATGGTATCACAGCTCACAGCAACCTCCAACTCCTGGGTTCAACTTGCAATCCCTGGGCTCCTGCCTCCTCCTCCCAAGTAGCTGGGATTACAGGCGCCTGCCACAACGCCAGACTACTTTTTGGTTGTGGCCGTCATTGCTGTTTGGTGGGCCCAGGTTGGATTTGAATCCGCCAGCTCAGGTGTATGTGGCTGGCACCTTAGCCACTTGAGACACAGGCGCCAAGCCCAGTTTTTGTATTTTTAGTAGACAGGTCTCACTTTTTTGCTCAGGCTGGTCTTGAACTCCTGAGCTCAAGCAATCCACCAATCTTGGCTTCCCAGACTGCTAGGATTATAGGCGTGAGACACTGCACCCCAGCTACCACCAAACTTTTTTTTTTTTTTTTTTTGCAGTTTTGGGCCAGGGTTGGGTTTGAACCCGCCACCTCCAGCATATGGGGCCGGCACCCTACTCCTTTGAGCCACAGGCACCATCCCCAACACCAAACTTTTTTTTTTTTTTTCTGGGACAAGAGTCTCACTATGTCACCCTCTGTAGAGTGCTGTAGCATCACAGCTCACAACCTCAAACTCTTGGACTGGGGAAGGCTGGTGCCTCAGCCTCCCAAATAGCTGGGACTACAAGCACCTGCCATAATGCCTGACTATTTTTTTTGTTGCAGTTGTCATTGTTGTTTAGCTGGCCCAGGCTGGGATTGAATCTGCCAGCCTGGGTGTATGTGGCCAGCACCACCATAACCACTGTGTACAGGTGCCAAGCCTTTTTTTTTGCGGGGGGGGGGGGCGGGGGAGATAGTCTCAAGCTGTCGCCCTGGGTAGAGTGCTGTGGCATCACAGCTCATAGCAAGCAACCTCAAACTCCTTGCCCAAGTGATTCTCTTACCTCAGCCTCCCAAGTAGCTTGGACTACAGGTGCCCGCCACAATGCCCAGCTATTTTTTGGCCCAGTCTGGATTTGACCTGCCAGCTCCAAGGTATGTGGCTGGTGCCCTAGTCACCTGAGCTACAGGCCCCAAGCCTTTTTTTTTTTAAGACAGTCTCACTTTGTTGGCCTAGATAGAGTGCTGTGGCATCACAGCTCATAGCAACTCAAACTCGTGGCTCAAGTGATTCCCTTGCTTCAACCTCCCAAGTAGCTGGGACTACAGACTCCCACCACAACACCTGGCTTTTTTTTTTTCTTTAGAGATGATGAGGTCTTGCTCTGGATCAGGCGGGTCTTTTTTTTTTTTTTTTTTTTTTTGAGACAGAGCCTCAAGCTATCCCCCTGGGTAGAGTGCCATGGCATCACAGCTCATAGCAACCTCCAACTCCTGGGCTCAAGCAAGTCTCCTGCCTCAGCCTCCCAAGTAGCTGGGACCA
>CAUYQV010019259.1:0-33489 GCA_963574575.1 Galagoides demidoff | reverse complement strand
ACAATGATTTGTAATCATTATAGTTAATGCCCAAAGAAAATTTAGGTTGTTTTTAATTTTTCATTATTTTTTAAACTCTTAAAGGAAATTATAAGCATATATATTTATCCACATTTTTGTTATGGTGTCTATAACATAAATGTGTACTTCTGCTTATATAGAATATTTCATTATCAGAATAGTGATAGCTTATTTTCTATGCTACAGAATAATTTAAATAGTATAGTAATTGTTTATGCCTTCAAGATTTAAAAGAACATTTAAAAGTATATGACCCTGTCCTTTCCAACAAAGGTAATTTTTTTTTTATTGTTGGAGATTCATTAAGGGTACAAGATACCAGTTTACACCAATTGCATTTTTAGGTAAAGGCCCTCTTATAATTGTGTCTTGCCCCCAAAAGGTGTGTCACACACTGAGACCCCACACCCCTCCCTCCTTCCTTCTCTGTGCTCTTCTCTTCTCCCAGCTCCTCCCTCCTTCCCTCTCTCTGCTCTTCCTTTTCCCCAACCCCCTCCCTCCTTCTCTCTATCTCTGCTCTCCCTTTCCCCTACCCCTACCATGTACTAAGTCATTAACTGTCCTCATATCAAGATTGAGTATGGGCAGTACCTGTGGCTTAGTGAGTAGGGCACTGGCCCCATATAACCCAGCCCTTCCCAAACTGCAAGAAGAAAAATAGCTGGGTGTAGGCAGGGGCCTGTAGTCCCAACTACTAGGGAGGCTAAGGCAAGAGAATCACCTAAGGCCAGGAGCTGGAGGTTATTGTGAGCTGTGTGATGCCACAGCACTCTATGGAGGGCAATAAAATGAGGCTCTGCCTCTAAAAAAAAAAAGAGAGAGAGATGGAATACATTGGATTCATGCTACTCCATTCTTGTGAATCAAGAGTTCAGGTGTTCCACCTCCATCTAGGTTAATACAAAGGATGTAAAGTATCCATCTTTTTAATGGCTGAATAGTATTCTGTGATATATATGCCAACAAAGGTAATTTTTTAAACAGTTTTTTCAGTTGTATCCATAGATATTAACCTGTCATAAAGACTATATATATTATTGACTCAATTATGTGAATTTATATTTTATTAACAATTTATCCAGAATTTGAATGTAAATTTCCAGGTTCCGTTAGAAACAAACTAAGTCAATATTTATGAGTTTAGAGCCCTGGAAACTTCATTTTAAATGAATACCTAGGTGATTTTGATCTACTTTAAAATTAGAGAGCTACACAATTAGACTACCAAGAAAAATTCAATAAATTCTAACAAGGAAAATCAGCAAGTTGCTTTTTGTTCATCATAAAACACAACATAGAATTTAGTAATACCTATCAACAGAGCCTTCTAACAACTAGAAAATTAAGCTGAAAAATTTTTAAAGAATATCTTGGATTTTAAAAAGTTAAATGTGAAATCGTAGACTACTCAGAAACGTATATTGGAACCTACAGATTCAAGATTTAGCCAACATTTTACTCATAAAAATGTATGGAATAAGATACTTTTATTATTGAATAATATGATGGAAAAATGGATGAAATAGATATTAAATTCAAGAAACTAGCAAAAGAACAGCAAAGTAAACCCAATAAAATACACAAAATCAGAATAAAAATAAAGAAAATTATAAACAAATCCAAGTCCATTGTTTATAATAAACAAATACAGCTAGACTTTAGACAAAGCAAACATTAGGAGTGTCAGCCCTTTGTGCAGTCAAAAATCCACATGCAACTTTTGACGCTCCAAAAACTTAACTACTAATCACCTACTGTTGACCATATTCCTTCCCAATAACATAGTTGATTAACGTATTTCATATGTTATATACATTATATACCATATTCTTGCAATAAAGTAAGCTAGAGTACAAAAAATGTTATTAAGAAAATCATAAGGAAGAGAAAAAGCTGGTTTAACTGTGTCCGGGATGGCACAGATGGAAGAAAATCCACATATAAGAGGACCTATGCAGTACCAACCTGTGTAGTTCCAGGATCAATGGTAAATAAAACAATAGGCTAACCTAATTAAGAAAGAAGGATTCTGATACAGATGATCCACAAACAACCATTTTAAGGAATATTGCAATAAAGGTCAATACTGGTAATTATTTCAGAGATGCTGGAGAAAAAGTCTCAATTTATTTAGGGAATATTCTTGAATACATTAACATAGGTAGAGCAGTCCTGTTTGCTGTTTAGATCATCTGTAGCCTTTCAGGTCTTCCACATTTGTTTAAGAAAAAACTGACAATCTATATAAAGCTTTTGTGATATTAAAATGCTTCTGCCCATTTCTCCTAATAGTTTTTGCTTACATAATAATATTTCATTGATTTCAATACATATATTTTCCTATGGAAGTGAAATGAAATGCCTCTATGTCATAAATTTAATAACATCTTGCAAGGTCAAATGGGTCATTGTTTGCACATGTCCAAAAATTAGGAATGCCAGCTTCAAAATCTATACAGTAATTGAAGGGAATTCTCAAGGACAATCACAGAGCAGGCTTTTAGACCTTAAGAATCAAATAGCTGTGGGAGAGGTTGGGCATAGTGAATCAGATGTTTGTCATTATCCCCGAGACAGGAGTCAAAGAAAGGCTAAGTCTGCACAAATGTAACACCAGCATAAGACACCAAAAATAACAATTTTTCTTGAATGGAATTTTTTTTAATATTATACTACAAGGATTTAAAAGGAAATCTTACTACTAGGAATTGCATTCACTGACAAGCAAATAAGATTTCTCTCCCTGACTGCGAGTACACACTCTAGCTATCAATACAGTTCAGTGTAGATTGCCCCTCATCAACACATATGATTCCCTAACTTTTTACCAAACATATGAGGAAACATACATAATTTACAGGATTTGTTAAACTCAAAAATAAACTCACATCTAGACCACCTTCCACCCAAAAAAAAAGAAAAGATACAAAAAAAAGGCAAAAAATTAAAATAAAATGGTATTCTCAGGAATACTAAATTTAGAAAAGCAGACTGACACAATACAAGGAAAGTAATTCAAATAAATGTAAAACATCATTTTAAAGTAGATGGTCTAAATAATAAAGTAAACAAAGATTACATTAGTGAGGTAAGGATAATGTTAAAAGTATTTCCTCAGAATACATTAGAAAAGAACAAAAAGAAAATAAGTATAAAATTTCAGAGATGGAGAATACATTCAAAAGTCAATAATTGTCTAATAAGAGTTCCAAAATAAGAAAATATAAAGATCCTACTGAATAAATTATCAATGAAACAAGAAAAGGAAATTTTTTTAAGTGAAAATGACTATAGACTCATTAACAGATGAGAAAAAAGTAATGTTAAAAACACTCCCAGAATGCCAAGCATGGTGGCTCACACCTATAATTCTAGCACTCTGGGAGGCTGAGGAGGGTGGACTACCTAAGCTCAAGAGTTCCAGACCAGCCTGAGCAAGAGCAAGACCCTGTCTCTGAAAATAGCCAAGCGTTGTGTCAGGCACCTGTAGTCCCAGCTATTTAGGAGGGTGAGGCAAGAGAATCACTTGAGCCCAAGAGTTTGAGGTTGCTGTGAGCTGTGACACCAGGGTACTCTACCAAGGGTGACAAAAAAAATAAAAAAGTAGAAACACCCCCAGAAATATCCTGAAGAGATATCTGAATTAAAATATAAAGAGAATGGGTGGCACCTGTGGCTCAAAGGAATAGGGTGCCAGCCCCACATGCCTGAAGTGGCATGTTCAAACCCAGCCCCAGCCAAAAAAAAAAAAAAAAAAAAAATATATATATATATATATATATATATATATAAATATGTGTGTGTGTGTGTGTGTATACAGAGAGAGAGAGAGATAAATCTACAACCTCAACCACGTAGACAACTAAAGTAGAAATTGCCAACAAAAATATTAGCATTATATTAACCTTTGACTTCTCATCTGAAATTTTGAAAGCTAAGAAGTAATGCTAAAGTAACTTTATTCAAATCTCTGAGGGATAACTAAGATTCTAATACTTAAATGTGAAAGCAAATAAAGACTTGGCATGATTTTTGAAAGAATTTATCCACTAAAACAAACACAGAAAGTACCAAGAAAATAGTAATAGGCAAAAAAAGTATATAAAAAATAAGTCTCAAGAATGATTAATACAATAACTATGAAGCTTAAAAAAATCAGAAATAATTACCAAGACTGTGAAGATTTTTTTTAAGTCTGGAAATAAATTCTAGCTGATTTAATGAAACATGAGTAGAAAGTGATATAGTCAAGGAAGAGGGGAAAAAATAACATACAAAGAGGATTTGCAGTGTAAGTAGAAAAAAAACTTAGTAGATATTGATTAGCTATCATAATAATATAAAAAAGACTAACCTAGATAAGCTGTTCATAAAAAATGGTTAAATTACTCTTTTGTCATAAAAAAATACCGTGCTCAGAACCTTGTCTCTCAGTAGCCACAAAAAAGGTTTAAAATCCTGCACCTATTTCTGACAGAAACCCCTAAATATCTTATTGAAAGATAAATCCTCAGTCTGACAAAGATTATGTCAACAAATCTTTTTTTCTAACAAATTTCTAACATTCCAGATGAAAAAGCAAAAATCTGGATTGTCACAAATGAGTAAAGTAAGAGCTTGAAGCTAGACTGCTGAAGAGTCTTTTTTTTTTATTAAATCAAAACTCTGTACATTTATGGGGTACAATGTGGTGATTTGATATACAATGTGGAATGCTTACATCAAACTGACTAACATAGCCATCACCTCACTTACTATTTGTTGTTGTAAGACATTTATACTCTGCTCTTAATAGTTTTGAAAGGTACCATTGCATTGTGCACATTAGGTGAAGTCCTACCACATACCCTCCCTCCTCTTGCCCTCCCCACTGTCCTCCCTTCTCCCTCCTCTTCACTCCTTCTTTCTGGACTACAGTTGTGTTTTATCATTCATATGAATGCATAGGTGATTAAATATTGGTTTCATAATAGTGTTGAGTTCATTGGATACTTTTTTTCCATTCTTGAGATACTTTACTAAAAAGAATATGTTTCTGTTCCATCCATGTAAACATAAAATATGTAAAGTCTCCATCCTTTTTATGGCTGCATAGTATTCCATAATATACATATACCACCATTTGTTAATCCATTCACAGGTCGATGGCCATTTGGGCTGCTTCCATGACTTGGCAATTATGAATTGAGCTGCAATAAACATTCTCGTGCAAATGTCTTTGTTGTAAAATGATTTTTGATCATGATTTTTGATACCTAGTAGAGGAATTGCAGAATCAAACAGTAGGTCTACTTTTAGTTCCTTGAGTATTCTCCAAACTTCTTTCCAAAAGGGCTATATTAGTTTGTCCCCTTCTCTCTATACCTATGCCACCATCTGTAGTTTTGGCATTTTGTGATGTGGGCTACTCTAACAGGGGTTACATGATATCTCAACATGGTTTTGATTTTCATTTCTCTGATGATTAAAAATGATGAGCATTTTTTCATGTGTTTGTTGGCCATTCACCTGTTATCTTCAGAGAAGTTTCTGTTCAAGTCTCTTGCTCACAAAGAAATGGGGTTATTTGTTCTTTTCTTATTGATTAGTTTGAGTTCTCTGTGGATTCTAATTATCAGACCTTTGTCAGAAATATAACCTGCAAATATCTTCTCCCTTTCTGAAGGCTTTTGCTTTATTTACAGTGCTCTTGGCTATGTGAAAGCTTTTTAGTTTCATCAGATCCTAGTAATATATTTTTGGTGTTACTTCAATTGCCAGGAGAGGGAGTCCTTCTCATGAAATTTTTTTCCCAGGCTAATTTCTTCAAGCATTTTCCCTGCACTGTCTTCTAGTATCTTTATATTTTCATGTCTTAAGTTTAAATCTGTTAAATAATGAGAATGTAACTATTCTGTTACATATATCTACCTCTCTATTTTTGTGCCAGTACCATAGTGTTTGATCACTATAGATTTATAGTATAGCCTGAAGTCTGGCAATGTGATACCTCCTGATGTTTTTTTTATTAACAAGCTTGTATTATGCCTAACTGTAACTTACTGTTCTCTACTTTCCCTTGACCTTGAACTTTGTCCTTGGCAAGAGGCTCATATCACTCTTTCTCGTGATACTCTTTCTGATGTTCTGTTATATAGTATGTTGACAAATTCTAGTTATTCTCATTATTGAGAAACATTGGGAAAAGTGCCTGGGTTAAATGCCATTTTTACAACAGGCAGAAGAAACTCAGTATTTAAAAAGAAACCTGCACACTGAGGTTGCTGATCTCAAGTAGAAAAAGAAAATTTGGATTTTGTCGAGATCTTCTTCTAACTTGAAATAACATAGAATGATGAGAATCTACTCAGATAAATCCCTATGATGACACGGAACCCACCCATGAACACCTCTGGGAGACTGACACATCTCATGGACTAGGAGGGAGGGAGCTAAGGAACACTTGCTCAGAGTCAGAATCATGCTTGACTCCCAAGGTCTAGTGGCTATACTTTGATGACTGCTAGTGTTGATTTCACTTTCTAACATAATGGCTCAGTTGAACTGAATGTAGATTTTGTTTAAATTGCTGCTTGAGTAATTAATTTTTAATCTAACAGAAAACTTCATAGATGGTTGATTATAGCTTCGAATTGAGAGCATTTCAAACCCTGATTTTGCTATCAAATTTAATAGAATCTTCAACTTTATGTTCACAAATAGATATTTACATTCTCTACTCTCAAACTAAGTAATGTACCTAATTTAATCTTGGCAAGTCTTGATGAAATTATTATGAATGATAGTGATTATAGTATTCTTTGCTAAGGTACCAATTCATTTATTTAATAAACACTTCTAAAATATTATATGACTCACAGTCATTTATTTATTTAAAGACTTTATGGTTTCATTTGTCACTTAGTATATATAAGGAGTTGTGCTTGTTGCTAAGGATACAGAGATAAAATTGACATAGCTCCCCCAAAGACTCAGACTAGTGGAGGAAAAAATGACCCCCACACGTAAACAGGTTGTTATTAGTCACCAAGAATTTATCTATATTAATTTTATTTTTTATAAGTCTCAAGTGTCAGCAGTGTGTATTATGTCTTCCTTATATAATAGATTTCATGTTACACATAATATGCTAGTGTTAAATCTGAGTTTAATAACTATACTATACTTATATAAGAGAATGTTCTCGTTCTTAAGAAATACCCACTGAAGGTATTAAAAGGTGAAAGTTAATGATATATGCAGCTTACACTTGAGTTGATTAGGAAAAAATGTATATGAATGTGAGAAAGAAAAGAATTTAAAAGGTAAATGTGGCAAATTATTGAAAATTCATAAATTTAAGACAAATATAAAAAAGAGAGCTCTTTGTGCTTTTCTTGTGCAAGTTTGAAATTATTTTCACATGAAAGTTAAGATAAAAGTTTTAAAATTTCAAATGCCCAAAAACACACATTATTTCAATCATCAGAACATGTGGGGATGCAATCCAGGCATAAGGTTTTTTTATGTATTTCCAAGAGGCTACCAATATGAAACTCAGTTTAAAAAAATGGAGTGCTGAAAATACCCATAAGCATGAAGAATAGTTAACTCAAATCCATTTTATCACAACTCTACTATTCTACCTCTACATAAATATTCTTGCTTTATAAAAGAAAAAGAGGTTCTCACATGGGCGGAATACACTTGGTACAACTACTACTCGTCACCTTTAGGAAATTCAAGTTTATGGAATGTGGCAGAATAACCCCTACTTGTTTTATAAAATATGGGCTTCTCTCTTATTGAGGGAAGTCCAACAGCACTTTTTGTTGGGGGCAGAAATATTTCAAAATTTGTGTTTTGCAATTAGCACTTTTTCTTCCACCAGGATCATTTTGGTTCCAAGTGAAAGAAATCCAACTAAAGAAAAATTGGTGACACAAATAACTGGGACTCAAATTTATGACTGGGTCCAGGGGCTCAAACATTTTATCAGAAAGCTTTAATCAGTCTCTCAATTCTCTGCATTCGCATTCGGCCACCAGAGTGACTGCCAGCTGCCTCACGTTTCCATCTCCTCGTCTTGCAACTCATTCATGATTCATGCAGCAAACACCCGGATGGTATTGACTGGATCCACTTTAATCACATGGCAATTCCTCCACCAATCTCTACAGTAAAGGCCGGTTACTAGGATTGGCCCAGACTGGATCACATGCCAACTCCAGTGGCTCAAGGGTCGGGCAACTATGACCAGAAGTTCTACTGGACCACAAGGATTGAAGTAGTTTTTCCCCCTCACCTCCCCAGAAAGGGAGGCTGGCAGGCTGGCAAAAAAATTAACCTCTCCTATGGCTAAAAAGCATAGAGCTCATCTTCAGAGTACGGGACCATCATGCCATCACACTCCTTTCTTTTTCTCTCTTTAATGTTATTTTATGTAATTCTGGATGGAGCAGGGGTTCTTAAAGCTTGTTCTTATGCTCCCATCACTCCCGGAACTTCCTTGTCTCAAATACTTCTGATTTTAAGATAGCATCTACAAGTTCCCATGATATACTTGGGCTGACTCTAGGAACATGAATATATTGGCAGTTTTATGGGTTTTCCTACTATTTTACTACACCTTTTGGATTTTGAAGGTTTTAAGAAAAAACATGTTTTTCTATATAACACAAGTGGTGTCCACTTGACAGAGAACATTTGCAGGGGAATGACCTTGGAAGCTCCATATCCTCTTCCTGGATTAGCAACAGTTATCACAGATAACAACAAAGAAAACATGCCTCCTGCACAGTGACTACAATAATATAAGCCAGAGTCAGGAAATAGGAATGTTTTCCTTAACACAGAGTTGTTTCTTTGCTTTTCACAATAGTTATTGCTTTGAAAAGGGCAAGATATTAACAGGAGGTGATTAGTAACTTAAAATAACACTCAGCAATTACTTCACAGTTTCTGTGCCTGAGTTGTTCTGGCTCACGGTCTCTCTTAAAGTTGCAGTCAAAAATAAATAAATAAAGTTGCAATCACCCCAGTGTTCAAGTCCTGGTTGTATCTTGGAGACACTTCCAAGCTCATTCACAGTGATTGGCAGTGGGCCTGGATTCCTCACCATGTGGACATCATCATAGGCTGAGTGTCTTCCTACTATGTCAGTGAGGCCCACTCTCCCCAAGCTTCACTCTGCCTTCCCCCAGAGCAAGTTGTGATTTAAAAGGAGGCAAAAGAATATACCAATGATGGAAACCACAGTCTTTTTGTGACCTAATATCAAAAGTCACTTCTGTCATATTCTATTCACTTGAAGCAAGTCAAGTGCACATTCAAGGACAGAATAATTAATCTCCACTGCTTGAGAGAAGGAATATCAAATAATCAGTGGACATATCCTTAAAAGCATTACAGGAGTGTAATAGGGCAAGATAAAGACCACTGACTCAAATTAGAAGTTCAAAAAGGAGTCTTTTATTAACCACAGGGTTGTCTCAGCAAAGTCTAAAGCAGACTAAGTGAGAGAGCATTGAGGGGTCTGAAGTTGGGGTTGTTATAGTCTGAAAGATGGCAAAAGGACAAACAGGTGGGCTAAAAATTGGCAAAAGAAGCAAAAAGCAAGCATAGGGTCACGATGACCCCTTTTACAGAAGAGAAACTTGCAATTCAACGGATTAGCAGATAGGTGACATAGAGGTGACATAAAGCAGATCTGGCAACACATCAAGCAAATCTGGCAATTAGCAAATAAGTAAAACAATCTGTCACAGCACTTAGCTTGTTAACTCTCATCATGACAGTACTTGGCCCATTAGTTCTTATCTAGTTCTGTTCCAGCCTGATCCAGACTGATCTAAGTATAATGGTGCCTGTCATCATTTCAGAGTTATGGTATTCTCATCTTTTATCCTACATAGCCCCCTGGTGCAAGTCGGTGGCAGGTGGTATCCATCTTATGGGGGTGATGAGGTTGCTGGCACCCCTCTCAGAAGCTGATTTTCCTCATATGAAATTACACAATGTGTTTCTGATAAAAATTAGTACTTGCCTCAGGGTCATTATCTGCTTTCCAGATTCTTTTTAAGTGATGATTTAGCCAGCACTACTATGAAGAGAATAGAGATGGATTCACCAAACTGGAAAGAGTAAAGAACACAGGATAAAAGGAAGGAAGGATAAAGTAGATGACATTGAGGAGAAAGACAGTGTTCTTCTTCCAGGACGCCTTTTTTACAAAGACCTAAGACTTCCCACTAAAATACCATTGTCCTTCAGCAAAGCTTTCTGATTTAGAGAACTATATAGTCCTCCCTAATAATCTGTTTATAGGGTCTTAATGGAATGTCGACACAGAAGACATTCAGGGAAGAAAGAGCAAATATACCAAACTATCCTGCATGGACTCTGGTGTGAACAGGGCTAGAAAGGAAAATAATATTGATTGTTGAAAGTAGGAAATGGACATTAAGATGAGTGTGGAGAAGAAACCTGAAGGCAGAATAGAGAAAAAGACTAAAATCACTGAATTCCCTTCAGGGAGCACCAAATGACATCTTTCAAAAAAGAAAAAAGGCCTATCAAATCAGCTAACATGAAGTTATAAGAGGTAAAATAGGTGATACACACCACATGTCCTATCCATCAAAGACAGACTTTATCAAAAGAATCAAGAGTTTCACAAGCGCTAGCATAACTATCAACAAAGTCACGGTAGAAATCTTATGTGGCTCTATTAAAACATTAGTCCTTCAGAAGAGAAATAAAGAGCCCACTGGTCCTTAATGTTAGGGAGAAGAATCATGGTTTCCAAATAACATAGCCAGATATCAGTTTATAGGGGAATTATTTCTTTTTTATATATATACAAAGTCTCACTCTGTCATCCAGGCTGGAATGCACTGGTGTCATCATTGCATAGGTCACTGCAGCCTTGAATCCCTGGGCTCAAACAATCCTCCCACTTCAGCCTCCTGAGTAGCTGCAATGACAGGGGCATGCCACCATGCCCAGCTAATTTTATTTTATTTTATTATTTTTTTTTATTGTTTTTGTGGAGACAGAGTCTCACTTTATCACCCTCAGTAGAGTGCCATGGCATCACACAGCTCACAGCAACCTCCAACTCCTGGGCTCTTGCCTCAGCCTCCTGAGTAGCTGGGACTGTAGGCACCCACCACAATGCTAATTTTATTATTTTTTATAAAGCTGAGGACAAAAGGTTGGTCTCCCTAGTTTTCTCAAGCTGGTCTTGAACTCTTAGCCTCAAGCAATCCTCCTATCTTGGCTGAGAGTAATAGTGTGAGTCACTGCACCAAGCTAAAAAGGCTCTGATTTTAAGGCACTTATCTCTTAAAAAAAAAAAAAAAGTAATAGGAGATGCATCTATTCCTTCCAATATCACTTAGGAATTTTGTGACTAAATTTGGGAAAAAATCCTATTCCAACAGCTTGAAGCAAGTTTGAGAAACTAAAGGTTTCTATGAGGCAATGCATTAGATTCTGGCTCAAATTTCCTATTCCCAGTTAGAGACACACAAGAGAGATAAGCTTGGTAAAGAAACATTCTCTTCCTAATCTTTTAGTTCCAGATGCATTACCACTAATGATAGGGTTTCACTTATTGTGTTGCCTGAATAATGTTCCCTTGTGTACTTGTTTTTGTTTTGTTTTGTTTTGAGACAGAGTCTCACTCTGTCACCCTATGTAGAGTGCCAGGTGTCATAGCTCACAGCAACCTCCAACTCTTGGGCTCAAGTGGTCTTGCCTCAGCCTCCCAAGTAGCTAAGGTGATAGACACCCACCACAATGCCTGGCTAGCTCTTTAGTATAGACAGGGTCTTACCCTTGCTCAGGCTGGTCTCAAACTCCTGAGTTCAGGCAATCTGCCTCCCTTGGCCTCCCAGAGTGCTAGGATTATAGACGTAAGCCATGGCCCCCAGCATGCCTCGTGTATTTGTACCACATTTTCTTTATCCATTCTTCTGTTGTTGGACACTTAGGTTGATTGCATAACTTGACTATTGTGATCTAAATATAAGTTTTAAAGAATATTTGGAAAACAAGAAGATAAAAGTCCCTAGGCTTGGGGGTACATTTCACAATTGTATGTATTTTGGCTCAGAATTCTATTCTTGGCGTACACTTGTTATTTAGGGATTTCTCTATATACATAAAAGCAGTGTAAGTGTCCTTAGGTATTATTGCTACTATCGTGTAGACTTTTCATTTTCATTGTATTTCACTGAATCTAAAATGCTATGGATTATCAAATACATTACCATGTCATGTGTCACTAAGAGAGAAGCTCCCATACTTTATCCATGGTTGACCCATCCAGCTCTAGTCACTACTGTTTAGAACAAACCACCCCAAAGCATACTGACATAAGAGAACCGTTTTATCATTCCGGAGGATTCTGTGAATACATGGACAGCAGAAAACACATGCACAGGAGAAACACCCCGAGAGGACACAGCAAGAAATCAGCCAACTCACATCCAAGGAAGGAGGCCTCAGAGGACAGTGAACCTGCTGACACATTGATCTTGGACTTCAAGGCTCCAAAACTGTAAGAAAATAGATTTCTGTTGTTGAAGCCATGCAGGGTGAGGACTGTGGTATTTTGCAAGGGCATCAATAGCCAACTAATGTGTAAGAGAACAGGTTTTAGAAAGTGGAACTCAAGTATCATGTTTGGGACATACTAAGTTTAACATCCTTCTTGGAAGGCAGTGGATGACTTGAGGGCTCCGACTCACCTGAAGGAGCCTCAGCTCCTGCTGCAGTGCTGATCCTTGCTCTCACCCCCCCTTTTCCGTACCTTCTGTTTTGGCTGTGTCTGATGAGTTCACACCTGATATTTATTCTTCCTGTTATACTAATCTCTCTCTCTTATTGCTGACATTGAAGAAGGTCAGGTAAATGTCTGAGATGAGTGTTAGTTGAAGCATCACCTGCTATCCTCCTGCAATCACCAAGCCAAGGTAAGCCTGTCTGCACCTGACGCCTCTGCAGCTGCCCACACAGCGAGACAAGTCTGCCTGGCATTGCCCTCTGTTCCTTCTCTCCGATTCTCCTTTCCTTGTCTACCACTGGCCACCTGGCACGACCATTCATACTCAGTTCTCATTTAAAGTAGTATCCACTGAAAGCAGAGGTCATCATCCTAATTACATGGTGAGATCTGCTAAGCTCAAAGTAGTTACTTTCTGCCTCCCTTACAGCACATAAAGCCCACCCACTGTTCTGCTTTCTCACGTAGCCAGAGAAGCCTTGAGAACTGCTAATATATACTCCCTTCAGGATACTCCCACCATCATGCCAGGAGAAAAGATAAAATGATCTTCCTGGTAACCTTACAAGGGCAAAATTATCTAGAGCAAGCACCATTATCTTAGGAAGTCCTGCTGTCATGTCACCTGCCCCCTTTTGGAATGGCCAGAGGACACCTTCCTCGGCACAGCATAGATTCTACTGATCCTCCCTGGACAAGGGGCCTGTCTTCAGGGTTTTCTATCACATGACCCTCCCTACCATACCTTAAACCAAGCTATACTTAAATTACCACCAGCTTCACACAGAAACTAAACAATCACACAAATCATACACAAACTCTGAAATGATAAGTAGCAGCCAATGATACTGACTCATCCAGATCTTTCATGAATTGATAAGCAGTCAACTACTATATACAACAGAAGAAGTATCAGACAAAGAAGAGAGTTACCAATTCAGGTGTCCTGAAAATAGACTTTTTGGAAGCATTGCACCTCGTTGTCACATTTTTAAAAAATAAATTAAAACTAGTGAAGAATACAGTAGGCTCTGATTTATTTTAAGTAAAGAAATTCTTCCAAAATGCATAACAAAATAAAGTTAGATATAAGAGGAGAACGCAAGATTGATTGATCCTGCAGATAAAGTACCAGCACATGTGTTTCGGAAGGAGAATGGGAAAGAATAAGTCTCAGAATATTCCAGGGAAAATCCTCTGTTGAAAAACAATTTAAGAAAACAGATAACATAAAAACTGACTGAAAAAGAGCAAGTCACCACAATGCATTTGAGTTTTTGAAGGAAGAATCAAACTACCTAATTGGAGAAAATAATTATGGACACTTAATTATCGCTCGTGATGATTAAAGACATTTTCCAGAAGAAATAAGGTATTAGGTGAATCTTACAGGCTATTCTAGAAAAAGGGAAGAGTGTGGAAGAAGTCTCAAAAACATGAAACAGCATGGCCCATTCAAGAAACTGTGTACTCATTTTATTCACCTATAGAAAACCCGTGGTAGTTTCTGTGGCTACTTTGGCTTTTGGAACTCCTGAAGATGCTATTAAGCGTACAGTATTTTCAGTCACGCATGTGCTACAACACCATGTCCTCCCCGGTCAGAGTCAGATCAAGAAAATCTTGGACAATTCCCGAGAGCCTGAGCAGAGTGATATGGTTTGAATGTCTGTTCCCTCCACATCTCATGTTGAAATTTGATCCCCAGTGTCATATGTGAGGCCTGGTGGGAGGTGTTTGGGTCATGGGGGAGGATCCTTCACAAATGACTTTGTGCTCTTCCCAAACAATGAGTGGGGTCTCCTTTTGTTAGTTCTCACAAGAGCTGGTTGTGTGAACCACCTTCCTCCCTCTCTTGCTCCTAGGGACATGCCTGCACCCCCTTTCCCTTCCGCCTTGATTGAAAACTCCCTAAAAGCCTCACCAGAAGCAGGTGCTAGCACCATGCTCCTTGTACACAGTCTGCAGACCCAGGAGCCAAATATACCAATACACTCCTTTTCTTCATAAATTACCCAGTCTCAGATTTTCCTTTATAGCAGTGCAAAACAGACTAACTCATAGGTGAGGGTCAACCATCTATCACCCATGTGTACCCAAATATATTTTGTCCTCCCACATCTTTCAATGAAACAGAAATGATCCCTATATCCTCAAACAAATTAGCTAAATATCATACACATATGTACATAGACACCAGGAGTGATGGAGTTTGGGCTCTGATTATAGCTAGAGATATTGACCATGTTCACTTCTGGCTATAGGATCCCAGGTAACACACACACACACACACACACACATGCACAGAACAAGACAAGCAACACAGTGGGAGGACCCAGCAATCATTTCCCCAGACAGACTAGAAATCAAACAACAACTGAACTTCAGTTCTGATATCTGTGCTGATTGCTGGGACACTGTTTCTTCAAAAACTTTGCCCAAACACACATTGTACCTTTTAGAAATGAAACATTCTACTCACCCCATCCTGCTTGGCTAAGGTCCCAGGGAGAAATAAAGGATGCAGTTGACCTGATGTGAGCAAAGCAAAACCTATTCTGTCAGGTGGTGAGGTCCACCCAGAAGGGAGCTCAAAGGGCCATTGTTTGCTTGTCTTCATAAAGAGAGCTGCCTTGTTTCTCCCAGCACATTGTTGGGAGCAAACCCTGAGCCTCCTCCAAGATGCTGGTGGTCCTGCTCTCAGTGGCCTTCTTGGCCCTGACTTCAGCTCAGAACATAGAAAATGGTAAAAAAAAAAAAAAAAAAAAAAAAAAGGAAAAGTGGGAGGTGAGGACTGGGGGAGGCACTGGGACTCAACTTGGAGCTTAGGAGACCACGCTGCAGAGGGGAAGGAAGATGAAAGAGCAGGAGGGTGGGAAGGGGCTGCAGTGTTGTCGTGCCAAGGATAGGACTTGTCATGTCCTCAATCTATGCCAAGGACTTAAACGGTATTTAAAGTACAATGAAGCCCAATGGAGAACACTGATCAGAGGAATGACCAGGTAAGATTTGCATTTCTACAGAGATCTCTGACTACACCGTGCAGGATGGATAGACTAATCCGGTCTCTGATCAGTCTGAACACTGATCAGAGGAATGACTAGGTAAGATTTGCATCTCTCTGACTGCACCATGCAGGGTAGATGGACTAATCCAGCAAAGCCCCGTTGTGATGTTTTTATAGTAATCAAAGTCGACAGAGATGATGGTGGCCTTGCTGCCACTGGATACTGTATTGACAAGGGAGATGAACGCTCATCTGAGTTACTTCAGAGATATAAATGCAGATATTAAATTCTCTCCACATAGAGGCATCAAAATATCAGGACCCAGGATTCTCATTTTTCTCCCAACCACATTTACTATTTCAATGTGCTGTGAGCAGTGTGTACAATATCATGTCCAAAAATTTGATCCTGGTTGCTTTCTTGACAAAGCATGTTAATATAAGCAAAGTAATTAGATAAGAAAGGTAGCAGAAGAATACTAAAATCTCACATGGAAACACCCAGGCATTTAACCTAGATTAGCATTAGGGTTTGAGAGATCTAGGGAGACCAAAGGGGTTTCTCTCTTTTGTGTTGATACTCTTCACAATAGCAATCCTGCTTCCTCCCCTCATCGTCCCTTTCCAACAGCACCACAGGCAATGGGTGATGCCTTAACTTAGGGGTGCAAGGAAGGTCCCCTTTCCTTATAGAACACTTGTGAGCCGTGAAAGATTTGTGATGTAACTTTCACTTCATCCTGTGCTTCTTTCCTAGATGTCATCAATGAAAACTCTGTCAACAATGAAACCGCCATACCAGGTAAATTCCAATAGTCCTCAATAAACTTACTATCTCTATTTTCCCTGAGGATTTTTCAGCTCTCCAGGGTCATCTATTAGTGCTCCTGTAGACATAGGCAAGCTTCACCTGACCATTACTCTGGGGCCCACGAGCAGGGCTACCACCTTGAATGACAGAGATGGCAGCAGATGCGCCTGATGACCTGGCCAGAAATGTCAGCTCTGACTCCTCCATCCTACTGAGATGGAGGAGCTTCACCTGACCATTACTCTGGGGCCCATGAGCAGGGCCACCACCTTGAATGACAGAGACCCCTGGCTGAGACAGCAGCAGGTGCGCCTGATGCCCTGGCCAGAAATGTCAGCTCTGACTCCTCCATCCTACTGAGCCCCTCAGTGGGCTTCCTTCCCTCCCTGAGGTTGCTCTCACAGTTATACTGCTTCAGGCAGAAATGCAAATAAGTCATTGTCTTGTTCTTTTTTCTCTGCACTGGTCCACTTACCTGTGTTCCTGTTGCTGATGAAAATATGCCACAGCGATCAAGTGAATCCAGTATGGGCCACCGCCTTGTCTTTCTCTTCTCTCAGTGTTTCTTTACTCAGATCTTGGAGCCTGGGGAACCAGCTCCAGTTTCCCCATCAGGCTGAGGTGTCCAGAGTAGAAGCACAGTTATCCAGTAATTACATCAGCCCAAAACACAACGAGCAATATAACTGATACTCCTGATGGTTTTGTTTCTCCTCTGACCATGGAGGCATCCTTTGGAAATTATAAGTCATTCAAGACCTACTTTTGTGCCAATTTTAAGGACCCAGGCTTGTCTCACAAGCAAAAAAAAAGAGAAGGAGAAAGATATTCAGTATCAAGTGTATGGATTAAGAGGAGATCAGCATAAGGAAGCAGTGGGCAAGAGGGAGAATGGCATTTGAGAGGCAGGTTGTGGAGAAGGAGGGGAAAAGAGGGGAGTCTTTGATCACTGAGCTCTGCTTTTCTTGTGCATTACTTTTGCAGATGTAAGCCAGAGTTCAGAAGATAAACCACCTTCTGGACAGCACCCACCTGGACCCCCTCCTCACAGTGGTCCTCAGCACAAACCACCAGGAGGCCACCATCCTCCCCCACCTCCTCCTGGCCACCACCATCATCAACCACCTCGCCCTTGCCATCACCACCATCATCATCACCCACCTCCTCCTCCTTGTCCACCTCCTCCTCATTGCCCACCTCCTCCTCCTTGCCCACCTCCTGAAGGGGCCCACGGAACACCACCACCACCTCCACAAAACTCTACCCAAGAAAAGTGATCTGAAAGTCAATGGCAGGTATGATTCTAGTTCATTCTCCATCAAAGGTTCTAATGGCTGTGCTTCTCAGAATTTGTTTTGTCAGCAAATCAACTGTAAGCATCTTGAAATTGCACAGTCCCATCCTGGACCCCATTTCTAAAGATTCTATTTAGATATTCTGGGATGGGGTTGCAAAACCCTCCACTTATAACATACTTGCCAAGATCATTCTGATTTTGAAACATATTGCTCCAAAACTTCTTTTTATCCCCCTGTCTGAACTTGGGTCGGTAGTGAGGAGATAGAGCGGTGTTCTCCTTTGGTCCTCGGCCCCCTTGCTGGAGTCAACTCACTTGCCCTCTCAGGTTCCAGGTGAACAGTCTGCTCAGTCTCACCTCTCCCCTCTCCAGCCCAGAATTCCCACCAATTAATACTTTAACATGATGCTGCTAAATAGTGTCTTGTTTTTAAAATATTTTTACATTGGCTTGGTGCCTGTGGCTCAAGTGGCTAAGGCAACAGCCACATACACCTAAGGTAGCAGGTTTGAATCCAACCTGGACCAGCCAAACAACAATGACGGCTGTAACCAAAAAATAACCAGGCATTGTGGTGGGCACCTGTGGTCCCAGCTACTTCGGAGGGTGAGGCAGGAGACTCACTTGAGCCCAGGAGTTGGAGGTTACTGTGAGCTATGATGCTACAGCACTCTACCCAGGGGGACAGCTTGAGGCTCTGTCTCAAAAAAGAAAAGAAATGAATTTGGCTCGGCGCCTGTGGCTCAAGTGGCTAAGGCAACAGCCACATACACCTAAGGTAGCAGGTTTGAATCCAGTCCAGGCCCGCCAAACAATGACGGCTGCAACCAAAAAATAGTCAGGCATTGTGGCAGGCACTTGTGTTCCCAGGCACTTGTGTTCCCAGCTACTTGGGAGGCTGAGGCAGGAGACTGGCTTGAGCCCAGGAGTTGGAGGTTGCTGTGAGCTGTGATGCCATGGCACTCTACCCAGGGGGATAGCTTGAGGCTCTGTCTCAATTAAAAAAAAAAGAATTTATACCAAATTTAATAAAGATATACAGACACATATTAAACATTCATACATATATGGATATACATAAGTCAGTACATACAAATCCATTTCTTTGCTCTGTCAACTGAGGACAGGACTTAAAGACAAAATGCCCCAGGAGAAATGTGCAGTACACCTGGGTGCCCATATGTTTGTTACTCACTCCATTTTCCAATAAGAAGAACCAGGGCTCCATGAAAAAAATGGCGAATACTAGGCTTGGGAAGGGAATAAACTAGTTAGCCTGCAGTACCTCGTGGTGCTAGAATAAACAAAATGCTCAATGACAAGGCAACCTGTCAACCAACAATAATATGACCCCTAATTATTATGGGTGTTTTCAAAATGAGAAGAGGATCTAACCGAAAAGCCTTCCAACAACCAACACTGGAACAATATTAGCAATAAAGTAAAGCAAGCAATACTGGAAAAGTGTAAAATAAATATACATATTTGAGTATGGATATAAATAATATCATACATGTATATTAATGAGAGGTGAAGGAAAATAGACACATGTTCATGGTGAAGTTTCCAAATAGTTTTTATAAATATTCTACACAAAAGGAGTATGAATCCCCTTTTCTTAAGTGTGTATTGTGTATAGTGACTTTTTTTTTCTAAATATAAAAATAGACAGGAAAAAAAAGAGTAATTTCACAGAGAAGAAATGTGATGGGGTGGTGCCCATAGCTCAGTGGGTAGGGCACTGGCCACATACACTGAGGCTGGTGGGTTCACACCTGGCCCGGGCCAGCTAAAATAACAATGACAACTGACACAAAAATATAGCTGGGTATTGTGGCCGGTGTCTGTAGTCCCAGTTACCTGGGAGGCTGAGGCAGGAGAATCACTTATGCCCAAGAGTTTGAGGTTCCTGTGAGCTGTGACACCACAACACTCTACCCAGGGTGACAGCTTGAGAGAAGAGAAGAGAAGAAAGGAGAGGAGAAGAGAGAGGTGAGAGAATAGAGAAGAGAGAAATGTGATGGAAAATACCCCTTCCTGGTGACCAAGTTAACATCAACAGTGATAAGTTCTGTTGATAGCATGTAGCCCCAATACAGTATTATGAGAGTGGAACTTTGACTCTGAGGTCTTCATCCCCTTAAGCCAACAAATCCAGTCTTGAGAGAAACATCAGAGTAACCCCAATATCATCTAGAGCAAGAATACTGAGAAACTGCCACAGTGAAGAATCTAGGGAGACACATCTGAATGTGATGAGATGTCCTGAGGGAATACTGGAACAGAAAGGGAACATGAACTGAAAACTAGGGAAACTGAGACTGTGGATAGTATTTAATGATCATGTAACACTGTGGCTGGTTAGCTGTTACTAATATCCCCCCACCACAATGTAAGAGGTTAATAAAAAGGGACACAGTGTGTAAGTTATACAGGCACTCTTAACCACGTTATAAACTGTTCTGGAAAATGGAAATTGCTCTTAAAAATCTCTGCTTTTTTTTAATGTCACCTAAACTCAAAAAAAAAAAAAATTATCATTAGCAATATTGTTGAGGTTCCCTCGGTGTATTTCCTTAATTTCACAGAATTCCTAAACACTGAATTTAATTATTGTTCTGCTACCCTTTGTCAATCCCAATATTTTATATTTTTTATATCTACATCTATATTTGTAAATACTATATCGTGTAGTGTTTTGTGTTCAAACTTACATCAATGTGTTTAATTTATCCACAGACGAATCTAATCAGTAAGGACACAGCTGAACTAAAAAGTAACACCTGTCAAACAGATAAGACTGACATCTACAAACCACTTAGTCCTACACCTGCAGACTACACATTCTTCTTAAATTCGTATGGAACCTTCACAAAAGTAGACCATATTCGGACCATGAAACATAACATAAGAAATAGCACAATGTATATGACTTGCTTTCAGATCACAATGTAATTAAATTAGAAATCAAAGGATAACTGAAAAGACAACTAGCATGTCCCAAAATACATGGGAATTAAACAATCCACTTCTAAATGATATGGGGGGGCATCTCCAGCTGTCTTTTGTAACCTATAAATTGTAACGCAATCACTTTCAATAAAAAATACATACGTTGACAAATGCTTTATCCACGAATCATTCACAAACAAGACACTAGGCTAACTATTGCTCTGTGCATAATATAAATGTACACATGTGATAGAAAGAATGAGGTTAAAACATACACTACGTCCTGAGTGCCCCGAAGATCTCACAAGGGCCGCAGAAGAAAACACATGGAAGACAGAGGACACAGCGTGTGACAGCGCACATGCAGCGGAAAAACGTCCTGTGAAGCCGCCCCCTGCGGACTGAGCAGACGTCCCCGCCACCGTGACCCCCATTTGTCCCCAACCCCTCCCCACCACCCCGCATACCCCAACAGCTTCTGGCTCTCACCGTTCGCCTCCCGCGCTCCACCTCTGCTCCCCTCACTGCGCAGCTGCGGACCCTCCTCACCGCACTGCCTGTCCCTGTGCTCAGCCTCCAGCTGGAAGCCAGTTAGAAATGAGCCCGCCCACGCTCTGAATTCCCATCTCGCATCCCACCTGCACCTGCGGAGTCTCTGAGGCACAGGAACCTGACTTCCAGGTGCTGTGGGAAGTCTCAACAAAGGAGAAGTTTGGCAAACAGGAGCGTCCAAGGTCTCTGAGCCTGGGAGTCCCCAAGCCTTTGTGTTCTCTTCCCCTCTCCCCCTCTCTCGCTCCTCCCCAGAGCCAGCTCATCCTACTGATGTCCGGGGTCCTGCCGAATAGCCAGGGACCATCCTCCCTCATTCTTTCTTTGAGACAGGCAGCTCTCATGGGCTGTGGTACCATTTCAAGAAACAAAACACAGATTCTCAAAGCACACAGCAAGGTCTCCTCTGAGAGCTCCCTCTCATCCTCCCTGACCTGCCCTCTCTCACCTGCCCTGTCCCACCTTGGTCTTCTGCCTTTCTGCTCCTGTTGTCCTCACACAGTGCAGGTTCCAGAGGCGGTCCTTCCAGTCCACTGCCCTCTTCTCATGCCCTGGTCTGTGCCATGGACAGGTGTCTTCCCTTTTCTCTTTCCCTCCTGGGTTTTCTGGACTCACTACTTTTCTCTCTTCAGAATCTCCATAATGTCCCTCCTTCCCTGTACATCGCATTTCAGGACAAAGAACTGTCGTCTCAGTTCCCAAGGGAAGTTCTCCCACTTACAGTTTTGATTTCTGTAAGATTTTTTTTCAATACCTACTGGACAGAAATCTCAGAGAATATGAAAATGTGCGTGAGAAAGCTCACATATGTATTGGGCAAAAAGCAACACAGGAGAGTCTCTGATAAAAAAAAGGAGTAAGCATAAAAACAGTTAAGAAAAAGTTTGCTAGCTGATAATAGAAAATAAATATTATTTGCAACTCCTTTTTTAACAAGACTATTTTATAAAACTGTGAGCTACCAATAGATGTATGTACAGATTTTTCTGAGTAGTGTTTTATTTTACTTATATTTGTGGGGTTGTTGTGTTTTTGCTTGTTTTTACTGAAAAATGAAAGCAATTATAGTATTCGTTTATCAAAGAGTAAGACAAGTACGCACACCTTTATGGTGAGGCAATAGTACAAGGACATGCCCTGCAGACATTTACAAAAAATAAGTGGAAGGAGTCAGAGATGCCAGCCAATACCCATACATTTTTGAATAATAGAAAATAGAGCAATATTCCAAAATACATTCTTGCATATTTAAAAAATGGATTGTCTTTGTATTTGGGAAAGTAACCTCAGTATATGAGGTACAGAAATTAATACATTGAGCACTTTTCAAATTAGTGCAAGCTAATCATATGAAAACATAAGCTCCTTTTTAAAGCATGAGACTCTACCAAATTGTGTGGGTCTTAGAAAAGTCTCTACTCCTCTTCAACTAGAGATAGGTCAGAGAAAATTTCTGGAAATTTTTTATACAAAGAATGTGTAAGCTCTCTTTTTCCTAATAAAAATTCTCATCCATACAACCTTTTTGGAAGGAAGTATGGACAATCCTCAAGGAACTCAAATTAAAATTCCCATTTGATTCTGCAATCCTGTTACTAGCCATCTACCTAAAAAAAAAATCCTTTCATTAAGGACATTTGCACTAGACTGTTTATCATAGCTCAATTTAAAATCATCAAAATGTGAAAACAACCTAAATACCCACCAACCCAGGAATGGATTAACAAGCTGTGGTATATGTATATCATGGAATACTATTCAGCCATTAAAAATATGGAGACTTTTCATTTTTTGTATTAACCTGAATGGAGATGGAACACATCCTTCATAGTAAGAAAGAAGAAGCAAGAATCCAAGGTACTCAATTCTAATATGAAGGCAGTAGATGATCTAATATAAGGGGAAGCAGTAGGGGAATGATAGATTGGGGAGGAGTGGATGAGGGAACTTAAAGGGGAAGAGGGTTGAATGGCAGGACACAATTACAAGAGGCACTTTACCTAACAAATGCAATAAGTGCAACTTAATTCTTCATACCCTTCATGAATACCAAACAATAAAAAAAAAATTCTATTCCCATTTAATTTAGTAAAGAGTGATACCCCCTGAAATATGTAAATAATTGTTAAACAAAAGATAATATTAATTCACAGTACCAAAATGCAAATTTGGATGCAGTTGATATTTATGTGACAAAAAATAATAGTACATTCAAAGCAGTGCCTGTGCTCAAGGAGTAGGGCACCAGCTCCATATACCAGGGGTGGCAGGTTCAAGCCCAGCCCTGGCCAAAACTGCAAAAAAGAAAAAATAAATAATAGTACATTAATGCACAAATGTTATAGATATTTCAGGCCAAAACAAACACATAGAGAAACATATTACAAGGTAAGGCTTTATGTAGTACCTTGTTTTTGGTCAGCAAGCAGAATGATTCCTCAACAAAATCTTTATAAACAAAATCTGAATTCCCTACCCTATACTAAAGGGAGGGAGTGATGGCCTTTCCCATGCAGAACCAACAGAGAGGCCCTCAGCTCACCTGTGTCTTCTGCAGCCCAGCCACCAGGGATATGGTGTGGAGGAAGTTTACAGAATTCACCAGTATTCTGTATAGCAATTTTTCATTTGCACCAATTATGAAATAGCTCATTATTATATGACATAGTGAAAACATGAAATGATTGAAAAACCACAGCACAAATATTTCCAGTCACATAGAATTTGTATCTCATATATATTGAACATAATTATTTTGAACTTGTATAAGTGTGGATATTTGTCTTTTATCACTTCTATGATTACATTCAATGGAATAGAAAAGCATAGTAAACTAACAAAGGTATACTAAAATTTCTTTTTGATATAAAAGGCCTCAGAAGCTTTGTTGATGTTGCATTTTTTCAGAGAGTCCTCCATTACTTTCTGTGAGATCTACTAACATCCCCTGGGTGAGTTACAATGTTGACATGTCATCAGAAGATGAGAATAAGTTTTACACCACGTGCTTGTATGTGTGCATGAGGGCAGTTAGCTCCCTTTGGCCACTAGGATGTTTACAGTATCAATTTTTAATATGCATTTCTATTTGAAAGATGTGAAAATGTGGACATTAAGATCAATGGAATATGTAAAATCCTGTTGGATCATTTGCTGTTTGTCTGGTCAATTATTGAAGAAACATAAATATAGTTTCATATAAGGTGACCAGCTTGATTTACCTTCTACTTGCCTTAGTGGCCTTCTGAAATTTCTATTTTATTTTTTAAATTTTTTTTTATTGTTAAAGAAGCACTGAGGGTACAATGAGCCAGCTTATACTGATTGCATTTGCTAGGTGATGTCACTCTATTAATGGTATCCCACCCCCAAGAGGTGTGTCACACACCATGGACCCACATTTTTCTCCCTCCTTCCCTATCTTCCCTCCCCCCTTCTCTCTCTCCTCCCACCATGTACTAGCATCAATTGTCTTTATATCAGAATTGAGAACACTGGATTCTTGCATCTCCATTCTTGTGATACCTTACTAAGAAGAATGTATTTCAACTCCATCCAAATAAATACAAAAGATGTAAAGTCATCATCCTTTTTTAGATACTGTATAGTATTCCATGGTATACATATACCACAGCTTGTTAATCCAATCCTGGATTGGTGGGCATTTAGGTTGTTTCCACAATTTGGCGATTGTAAATTGAGCTGCGATAAACAGTCTGCTGCAAATATCCTTATGGTAAAATAGGGTTTTTTTGTTCTTGATTTTTTCCCCCTTCTGGGTAGATGCCCAGTAATGGGATTGCAGGATCAAATGGAAGGTTTAGCTTGAGTTCTTTGAGGATTCTCTATACTTCCTTCCAAAAGGGTTGTATTAGTTTTCAGTCCCATCAACAATGTAAAAGTGTTCCCTTCTCTCCACAACCATGCCAGCATCTGCAGCTTTGAGTCTTTGTGATGTGCACCATTCTCATTGGGGTTAGGTGATATCTCAGGATGGTTCTGATTTTCATTTCTCTGATAGTTAGAGATTATGAGCATTTTTTTAAATATGTTTGTAAGCCATTCGTCTGTCTTCTTTAGAGAAAGTTATTTTCACCTCATTTGCCCGTTGATATAAGGGATTGTTGGCTTTTTTTTGTTGTTGTTATTGCTTGAGTTCTCTGTAGATTCTAGTTATCAAGCTTTTGTCTAATTCATAATGTGCAAATATCTTTTCCCATTCTGATGGTTGTCTATTTGTTTTGGTTGTTGTCTCCTTAGCTATACAGAAGCTTTCCAGTTTAATTAAGTCCCATTTGTTTATTTGTGTTGTTGATATAATTTCCATGGAAGTCTTTTTCATAAAATCTTTCATGAGGCCAATATTATCAAGTGTTTTCCCCATACGTTCTTGAAGGACTTTTATTGATTCATGCCTTAGATTTATATATTTTATCCATATTAACATGTAGCACTAAATTATGATGATTTAGTGTTTCCTGGGCATCCATATTGCATATAGATTTAACTGGCTTTTACCAGAATCAAGCTTTAGTCATTCAGGACAGTGGTCAGTTTTCTGCCTCCTTCCAGCACTTCACTGAGGTCATCCAGATATCCCCTTACACATCCCCCTGCTGGTGTTGACATCCCTAGAGAGCAGCTATATGCCATATGTCTCACCTTGCTGACCCTTACATACTGTGGAAGTTGTGCAGATACCGATACCCTGAAGTGACCACTTCTCACTCACAGAGTGACTCTAGGGAGTTCATGCTTCCTTGGTCTTACACCAATAATTAGAACTCACTGTGGAAAACCCAATTGGGTAATAATGTGGCATCCAATTGTGATACTGCCTGGACGAAAGAATATAGAGAGAGACGAAACAGCATTATTCGTGTGCCGCAGAGGAGACTGCATGTGCACCAGTTGACTGAGTGGGGAAGCCCTGCCCTCAGTATGCATGTGTACCTTTCAACAGGTTGGGAACAGATGGGAAAACACAAATGACAGAGAAGAATTTGACTCTTGATCTGTGCTGGAGCTGCTATACTCTCCTCCTCCTGCCTGGGACCTAAGAACTCTAAGCTCTTCACCTGTGGAATGACAGGACTTGTATCCATTGCCTGCAGGGTCTCAAGACTGCCTCACCTAAGAATTATACCATCAGCTCCCCAGATTGAGAGGATTTTATCCTTAGACTGTAAGCACAGTATCCTGACAAGCACAGTGGCCAAGGATTTCAGTTTGCAGATGGCCTATCTGAGACCTTTAGTGAGCCAATTTTCCATCAACATCTTATCTGTCTATCTACCTACCTACCTACCTACCTACCTACCTACCTATCCATCCATCCATCTATCCTATTATTCTGCCTTTCTGGAGAACTCTAATGTATATTTTAGTACCAAGAATGACTCTTAGAAGAGCAGTGTTTTAAGGATTAGTATTTTAATTGTTTGCAGCAATTCTCAACCTGTGGGTCACGAACTGTTTTAGGGGCGAATAACCCTTTCACAGTGGTCACCGAACTATGTCCTGCATATCAGATCTTTACATTATGATTCATAATAGTAACAAAATTACAGTTATGAAATAGCAACAAAAACAATTTTATGGTTGGGGGTCACTATAACATGAGGAACTGTATTAAAGTATCATGGCATTAGAAAGGTTGAAAACCACTGGCTTAGAGAGTTTCTGCAATTGGCCCTCTAGTCTGCTTAGACCTAAAAATGTTAAGCACTTTACTTCTAACAGGACAAAGGACACTGGTAGGCCACAGTGCGTGTTGTTTATAGATACACAGTCTGCATGTGATGCTCCTAATCAACCACTGATAAGAGGAAGACACTTGGTAACTCATTATGTGGCACCTTTGACCATTGTGGAAAACCAAGGACTATAATGACATGGCTTGTTTACTTGCTCATCAGGTGACAGGAAAAACTGGTTAAAGAGAAGCCTGAGCTTAGGGATTCAAAGCATGACCCGACATTGAAATTCTTTGCATTCAATTCTGAAGCCTAGAGCCTCTGACTGCAGCCAACCCTAGCAAAACAATATCCATGTATTAATTTCAAGTAAAATACATACAAAATATTACTGTTTTATTCTGTTGGTTGCTCACATCTCATAAATCTTGAACAAAAGTCCCCATCATACCAGAATAGTTTTTGGTTTTTAGAGTACTAGTTGAAAATTACATTACAGATGCAGGCACATATCTTACTGAGCCTCACCTACTCATCCTGCATAACAGACTATTTAGAAGAGAATGTCTCCTCTCCACACTGTTATATTAGTGTTAGGACATCCATAAAAATTAAGCCCCCTCCACCAAAAAAAAAAAATCAAGCCCTAAATAAATCCTAGTCTGCTTGTTAGATTCATGAATTTTTCCTCTCTCCTCTTGTTTTTGTGTGTACTATAATATGGAGTGAGGAAATTCCTGCTCATCACAACTTGAGGACTCCCATCTTCACCAGGCAGGACAAATCTCCTGTTTATTCACAGACTACCTGGGTCAGAGAGTGTCAAAGTTTCAGCCTAAAACTATGGAACAGTGGGTCAACTGAATAATAGAAAGGTCAATTAATTATTGACTAAGTCAACAACAGTGAAAATATAAACAAAGCCTCAAGCATGACAATCTTTTTAAGAATATTAAGCTAGATGAGAAAAGATACTAAAATATCGGAATTCCCTTCTACAAACTAATGTTACTAAAATATGTGCTGACGAGGGCACTCATAGGTATACATTCTCTAAGTGGCATTGTTTTATGTCACTGAGAAGTGAAAACAGAGTAATCACTCCTGCAGGAAGAAGAACTGGAGCTAGATCTATAGCAATAGATGACATGTACAAGGAAATGTCATATAGCCACTGAGGGAAGTGAGGGGCAGGAACCAGCCAGCGTCTGTAGCTACTAGGTAAAGAGAAAACAAACACTATGATAAAACTCACTTTTGCACACTGACAGAGTGCTGGACCCTACACTTTGAATGGGAATGTTTGTGTTCTGCCTACAGAAATTAATGCCTGGGAGAACCTGTCACAAATGGAGAACATTAATCATTTAATAGAAAATTTCACAGTACTTTTTCAGCATGAGACTCAGCTAAGTTTACGTGGTAGATGGCAGAATAGTTTCTGCTCATTTCCTTTTGAATGAGGGTTTTTTCAGAGGATTAGAGAAAGTGCTATAATAGAGAATGCATAACAACCTGCCTTTTCTAAGAAAATATCATTCCCACTCAATATAGGAAAGAGTGATACGTGAAAATATTAAAGTAATTTAAATGTTTATTAGAGATACACTTATGAATGCATTTTAAGCAGCAGAAGAAAAGGTTTTAATACACAGTACAGACATGCTAATTTCACTGTAGATAATGTTTATGTGACCAAAACTTAAAAAAAGAACAAAATATATTTCCAAGTGTTAAAGATACTTTGTGCTCAAAGCAAGCACCAAGAACTAATCTTAAAATATGAGAACTAGAGTGGTGAAGTCTAATTGGGCATCACAAGAATGATTATTCAACAAACTCATCCTTACACAAAGAACTGAACTATCCCCCTCCTCCACCTAGAGATTGGAGGGAGCAGCTGTTCCTCTGCAAGTAGCCTCACCTATGCATTTCTACTTGCTGGGCATGATCTGGAGGAGGAATACCCCATCCACAGGGCACTCTGCACCACTGGGACAGTGCCCAAGGCTGCATCTCTGAGCTGTCATCACTGTTGACTTTTCTTTAATGTATTAAATAAATAAAATAAGATGTGGTATTGAAAGGATTTTTTTTTAATTCATGAGGACATTAGATACATTCATAAGAAACAACAGTAATGTCCACAAGTTATTAACCCCCTGCTTCATTCAAAGTATACATGAGAATGCTGCTATAGATGCAAGTTTTGGAAGTTTTTACTCTTCATTTTCTTCATTAAGGAAAAACACAGACATTTTAAAAAATAGTTTCTGCGAAGAAAATTCTTGTGCTCCATATCTTAGTAAATAAGAAAGTGTGGTATTTGTACAGAGACAGAGGAATAAGCTATTGAATAAAAAGACAACAAAGTATAAAAAGATATATACATAAGTGTGTGTACACATATAAATCATTTATAAGTTGATAAGTGTGAAATTTGTTTTTAATGCAAATAAATTCTATTAAATTGAATATTCATAGAGGGAATAAAAATGTTACTTTTCCTTCATATTGTAAACAATATCAAGTTCATCTGTATCATAGACCTATACAGAATGTACATAAAGTTATAAAGTTTGTGTTCAATTTAGTATGTTAAACTTTTTGAAATTGCACATGAACTTTATGTCCACACTATATATAAATATTTAATATATTTAATATAGTATATAAAACAAACTTAGAAAAATATCTTCATCATTATTGGGTGGGGAATAAAATTAGGGCTAAAAAGAATTTGTCTTATTTAAAGAACACAGTATTTACATAGTTGATATAAACAAAGGCTTTGAAGAAAGACTGAGACAGACTTTCTGTCAAAAAAAGGAGGTTTTTGTTCCTCCTTTTAGGTAAGTCTGTGTAGCAGATCCAGAGCCAGACCATAGGAAGGTAATAATACCTATCTCCTGAGAGGTTAAGTAGATTGTATTAATAACCAGACTATATAATATCAGGTCTATACCTACCATCAAGACTAATTTCTCCAATAAGATATGAGACATATCTTTTATATCTATTATACATAACAAGTATTATTGTTTTATGTATCAGAATTGAAGGTAAAACCATAAAATGAAACAAATATTTCTTGGAGTTTTTACAGTATGATTATTTTTTAATTCCAAATTTACAGAAACTTATGTCAACATTTGTCTTACATCATTCTATTACTACAACAAAGGGATCATGTACACAAAACACATTGACAAAGGTATTCCTAAACTTTCTCCTATTCAGATCAAACTCTTCTACATCCATGATTTTCTCCACAGTATAATCATCAGCTCATCAGAAGCACTGGTGCTGCTGCATTTCTTGTGAGAGCCCTATGCACTATCTCTTTGTAAGTGTTTTGTTTTGTTTGCAAGATGGTGCCTCACTGTGTAGCCCCAACTAGAGTACAGTGACATCATAACATAGCTCACTGTAATCTCAAAATCCTCAGCTAAAGAGATCCTTTGCCTCAGAATCTCAAGTAGCTGGGACTACAGGTGCTGGCCACTATGTCTGGCTAATGTTTCTGGTTTTTTTTATAGAGACAGATCTAACTATGTTTCTCAGGCTGCTCCTGAACCTATGGCCTCAAGAGATCCTCCCACCTCAGTGTCCCAAATTGCAGAGATTATGGCATGAGGCTTCACATCCAGCCTTCTTTTCAAGTTTTGATGCAGATGATATTATGCAAAGATATGAATGAAAAGTGTTTATATCAAGTTCATGTTTTTACACCATATGTGTATGGACAATCACATTATTACTGCCTTCTGCACAAAAATATTCAACCTTTCAAACTTAACATTTCAAAGATGTCAAAATATGCACTGGAGAATGAAGGGAAAATACTACATTTTTCTGTGACTACCCAATTCTCAGTGTTAAATAATAGTGGCTTTTCTACTATCTGCAGGTCTGGTATTCAGGAAACATGTATATTTTCATACAAACTAACCAACCCCATTTATATTCTACCTAGTTAGTGGAGCTATTAGAATTATTAGTGAACAACTAGAATTCCTACTTTGTTTGTGGGGAAGTTGTGTTTTACAATCTTTGGTATAATAAATAAATTGGGGAAGAAGATAGAAATTATAGAGTTATTTAAAGGTTCATTGAAATGTTAGCTTTATATTTTTTAAATATTTAGAAAATTCTATATTTTTAAAATTCATGACTTAACCTTAGAAATATGAGCTATGATCCCTCAGATATCTACTCCAAGTCCAATTCTTCAATCCATAAATTTATGTTTCTCTGTTTTCTTCATATCCATTTGTATTTTAATCACATGGATGATGTTCACACAATTTGCCTTATGATAAACACTATTCACAATCACAAAAATATTTATCATATGTGAATTATTTCTTATAATTCAGATGTGACAAATAGCACTGTTCACAATTGAAATAAATAATTGAATAAAAACCTTTTATGTACAGAGGGTGGAAAAAATTATATACATTCTTAACAATTATGTGGGAATTAAAATTTATCATTCCAAAAATGAGTACAAATTGCAGGTAACACAGATGTGCACATCATGAGTACATAGACTTGACCTGTAAGGGTACCTTCAATTCAATTTTGAAAAGTAATACCTAGGTAAGATCTCTTAAAGTGTGCACCATATTTTTTGGTAGTCTCCATCTCTGTCTCTATGTACATTATACATTTGAATAATATTCAGTCATAAAATTTAGTTAAATCATATTTTTTCAGCAACGTGGAGAAAACTGAAAGCCATTATTTCAATTGGAACAATTCAGAAACAGAATGTCAAATACCACATGTTCTCAATTATAAATTACTGAGAATTAGATGATGTAGCTACATGGACATACAATGTGGAGTAATAGTTACCCTCAAACAGGGAAAAGTGCGCAAGGGAGTTAAGGAATAAGAAATTACTTAGTGGGTACCACTGGCCACTATTTGGATGATAATTACACTAAAAGCCCCAAATTTACCATTATGCAATACACTTGTATCAATGTAAATCTTCACCCACATCCCCTAAAATTACAAAATAATAATTTAAAAACATTACTATTTGTTATTCCAGAAGTAGAGGCATTATGGTTTTGATAATTTTTTGCTCTGTCCCTTTACTACTCTAGTCAACTCTCTATTATTGAGAACTTGGATACTGAAACTGGTTTTCTTGTTTCCTTGTGAATATAATGAGTAAGGAAGAAAGTCATATGGTACATGATGTCATGAACAAGTGAGGGGAAGGGGAGCAAACCAGAGTGGAATTGGTGGAGAATGAAGAAAATACAGCACAAGAGAAGACACAGAAACAAAAGAGTCTAAGCTGATGGCTTCAGCCAGCACCAAAGCACAAAATCAGCTTTATTTTATAGTATCTGTACGTGGTTGTCCATGGGGGGAGTAGTATAGAAAATATGGGGAAATAGCATAAACAAAAGACATAACTTTGCTCTTATACTAAGACAGGAAGATGTTAATGACTTGAATAAGGAAAAATCATCTTGTTAATGGTTTCTACTGAACTTCCTTAACATATGACAAGAAGTAAGAAGGGAGATTTCACAAGAGTCTCTGCATAGTTAACAAAACAAAGGAAGAACTGTGCAATGTAGTGGTTTCTACTCAACTTTATTAGCATATGACAAGAAATAGGAAAGGCAAAGATCACAAGGATCTCTACATAGTTAACTGGACAAAGAAAGAGCCAAGTGTCTTCTGGCAGAGGGAGCATGAAGAAAGGAATATAGGGGAATGGAGGAAAAGAAGTTGGAGGTTCATTCCCTGAATGTTCCCCCAGGCTATGGCGGCCCTGCCATCTCACAGCCTACTCGCCACACATGATTTATGATGTTGACTGAAACATTACATACAGTTTTAGATTTTCAAAGGCTGAACAAGTAAACATGAAGTCATGACCTCAGACATGTGAACCATTCATCCATTGAATTTCTAATGTCTAACCAGCCTCAAATGTGGAGACAGAATGTTTGAATGTTTGGTTCTGACCTCGTGAACTCTTGACCTAGACAAGAGTTTGACTAAATGGCCACATTTTATAAATAATATTTTTGTGTCCTGCTCACCTGTGATAATGTTATGCCCGAAATTCCACAAGTCGCCCCAAAGAGACAGTCTGAGACACACTCTGATATAAAAGCATGAGGTGAGTTCTATTCAGGCCCGTGAGAGGACCAGACTAGCTCCATTTTGTTGTTTACTACAACTTCACAAGCCCCATTCCTAGCTGTTTATTGCACAAGCCCCATTCCTAGCTGTTTACTGCACAAGCCCCATTCCTAGCTGTTTACTGCATAAGCTCCATTCCTAGCCCTTCACCCCAACCTCTGCCAGTAAAACCTGCAGGGCCACTTCCTGCTGCCTCCCCCACCCCTG
>CAUYQV010019256.1:0-22698 GCA_963574575.1 Galagoides demidoff | reverse complement strand
CTGAGGCAGGAGACTCGCTTGAGCCCAGGAGTTGGAGGTTGCTGTGAGCTGTGATGCCAGAGCACTCTACCCAGGGGGACAGCTTGAGGCTCTGTCTCAAAAAAAAAAAAAAAAAAAGACTCCACAGTACAGCTATCTAGGTGCTTTGTACCCCATCCTCTTGGGCCTTTTGTGGAGACATCATTGCATCAGGATGATTAAAACATGGACAACCATGTGGAAATCGGACTGGGCAAAAAGGGTATAACCTATTACTAATAGACTTAAGTGGAGAATCCTAACAAGACCTGTCTTGAGATTCTTCTTGCCTTTCTGTGTAGCATGTCGGGTATGGGGCAGAACCTTTTCAGAAATGAGAGCCTCATGATCTACGATTAGGCAGGTTGCGTCAGAGAATTGCTGTATGGACACCTCCAAGATAGAAAGGTGGGGGAAGATTAGAATATATTTTTAGTTTCTAAGGCTTGCTTTAGGGAGAAAAAGGAACAAATAAAGGGAGAACAGGAAAAGGTCAGAGAGAGAGATTTTGTTTTCTGAGGCCTAAAGCACCCTAATATTATAACCAAAGACTGTCTTTCACTTTTATTGCCCTGAAGCTGCTTCATGAACAAAGATCATAAAGACCAAATACTATAACAAAAGATAGGCTTACTGTTTTATTCACTTAGGAAATAACAAGGTCTATGAGAGTTACGAACCAGGAACTGTGGATGAAAACATACATATGTATATGTGTATATAGAGAGGGTGCTAAAAAATGCATACAGAAATCAGAGATGTTATCTATGTATTACTTATTGAACTTGAAGGTACTGTTACTTGTCAAGTGTACCTAGACATGCTATGCACATCCGTTTTGCCTGTAATTTGTATACTTTTGGCGAATGATCGATTTTACATTCAACAAGATCACTTAAAATATGTATACATATTTTTTGGCACCCTGGTATGTATCATATCATATCACTTTAACAATATTGTCCTAAAAAACAAAACAAAACAATATTTTCCTTTTTTTTTTTTTTTTTCTTTTTTGAGACAGAGCCTCAAGCTATCCCCCTGGGTAGGGTGCTGTGGCATCACAGCTCATAGCAACCTCCAACTCCTGGGCTCAAGTGAGTCCCTGCTTCCACCTCCCAAGTAGCTGGGACCACAGGCGCCCGCCACAACTCCTGGCTATTTTTTTTGGTTGCAGCCGTCACTGTTTTTGGCGGGCCCAGGCTGGATTCGAACCCGCCACCTTAGGCGTATGTGGCTGGCCCCTTAGTATTTTTCTTTCTAGTGTGTGATTTCTGTGTCTAAGGAATCTTTGCCTATATCTACCACATTGACCACCCAGAGTTCTGGGATTACAGGTGTGAGCCATGGCTCCCAGCCTTCCAAATATTGCATGGAACATACGCATTCAAATTTAATCAGGTGGTTTGCATTTTACGGGGCAACCCCGTCTGTGTAACCTGTTCATTTTAGTGCCTGGCAGAAACAAATAAAAGCAATTTCCCATGTCTCAAAAAAAAAAAATTGCCTAATCCTGTGTTACAAAGATACTTTGTTTTCTTCTAAAAGATTAATATTTTGGTTTTTACATTTAAGTTTTAAGATCTAATTCATGTTTTTATATGGTGTATGATAATGTTAAACATATACTTTTTATTTTCTTATAGTTATTCAACAGCACCACTTGGTGAAGATTATTTTCCCCTATAGAATTTGGTACCTCTGTTGAAAATTAATTGACTGCATAAGTGTGGGTCTGTTTCTTGATCCTCTGTGACTGATCTTTCTGTCTTAGCTTTACACCAGAATCACACCATCTTGATCACTATGGCTTTATAGTAAGTTTGACTCAGAGCAAGTCTTCTGCCTTCTCTTTTGTCTATATTGTTTAGGTTCTTCTAGGTCCTTTGTCTTTCTTTCAATATAAATTTTAAAATCAGCTTGTCACTTTTTCAAAAAAGCTTGTTAAAATTTTCATTGGGATTGAATTTGTAGGTTTGAGGAGAATTATTATCAATTTTGAGTGTTTTCCTTAATTTTTTTTATTGTTTGGGATTCAAAGAGGTTACACTGATTGCATTTGTTAAAAGTCCCTCGTGTAATTGTGTCCCGTCTCCAAGAGGTGTGCCATACACCGTGACCCCCTATCTCCCTCCCTCCTCTGCTCTCCCTGGTCCTTCATTCCGCTACCGCCCTCCCCTTGTATTAGCTCACTGCTTTCATATTAGGATATGGATTGACTGTCACATTGGATTCTTGCTTCTCCATCTTGGGATGCTTTACTAAGAAGAATGTGTTCCACCTCCATCCAGGTTAATGAAAAAGATGTAACATCTCCATCTTTTTTAATGCTGAATAGTATTCCATGGTATACATATACCATCCATTCCTGGGCTAGTGGGCATTTAGGCTGTTTCCACATTTTGGCAATTGTAAATTGAACTGCAATAAATAGTCTAGGGCGAATGTACTTATGAGGAAAAGATTTTTTTTTCCTTTGGGGTATTGCAGGACCAAATGGGAGGTCTAATTTGAGTGCTTTGAGGATTCTTCATACTTCAGTTCTATGAAGATCCTAGTTATCAAGCTTTTGTCTGATTCATAATATGCAAATATCTTCTCTCATTCTGAAAGTTGTCTGTTTGGTTTGATTGTTGTTTCCTTAGCTGTACAGAAGCTTTTCAGTTTAATGAAGTCTCATTTGTTTATTTTTATTGTTGCTACAGTTGCCATGGAAGTCTTCTTCATAAAATCTTTCCCCAGGCCATTAATCTTCAAGTGTTTTTCCCACAGTTTCTTTGAGGATTCTTATTTTTCTTTTTTTATCTTGGATTTCAATCTTTTATCCAGGGGCAGTGCCCATGGGTCAAAGGAGTAGGGTACTGGCCCTGTATGCTGTAGGTGGCGGGTTCAAACTCAGCCCCGGCCAAAAACTGCACAATAAATAAATAAATAAATAAATAAATAAATAAATAAATAAATAATTTATCCATCCTGAGTCAATTTTTGTAAGTGGTGAGAGGTGTAGGTCCAGTTTCAGTCTTTTACATGTGATTATCCAGTTTCTCCCCCCGCCCCCCCACTGTATGTTCTTGTTTGGTTTATCAAAGACCAGGTGGTGGTGAGTTGTTAGTTTCATCTTATGGTTTTCTATTTGGTTCCAAATGTCAGTGTCTCCATTTTTGTGCCAGTACTATGCTGTTTGGATCCCTATGGCCTTGTAGTATAGCCAAAAGTCTGGTAGGGTGATAACTAAGTTTTGTTTTTATTACCAAGAATTACTTTGGCTGCACGGGGTTTCTTCTGGTTCCATATAAAATGAAGAATTATATTTTCTAAATCTTGAAAGTATGGTATTTTAATTTTGAAACATGATGGTATTTAATGGGGATTACATTGAATCTATAGATTGCTTTGGGAAGTACAGACATTTTGACAATGTTGATTCTCCCCAGCCATGAGCATGATATCTTCTTCCATTTGTTAATATCTTCTGCTATTTCTTTTCTTAGGGTTTTGTAATTTTATTTGTAGAGGTCCTTCACTTCTTTTGTTAGGTATATTCCTAGGCATTTAATTTTTTTAAAGCTATTTTGAAGAGAATTGTGCCCTTGATTAGCTTCTCATCTTGGCTGTTAACTGGCATATATAAAGGCTGCCGATTTGCGGACATTGATTTAATATCCTGAGACCTTACTGTATTTTTTGATCACCTCCAGGAGTCTTATAGTTGAGTCTTTGCGGTTCTCTAAGTAGAAGATCATATCGTTATCAAAGAGTGAGAATTTGACCTCTTCTGCCCCCATTTGGATGCCCTTTATTTCCTTCTCTTGCCTGATTGTATTGGCTAGAACTTCCAGCGATATGTTGAATAGTAGGGGCTACAGAGGACAACCTTGTCTGATTCTAGTTCTAAATGAAAAAGCTTTCAGTTTTACTCCATTCAGTATAATATTAGCTGTAGGTTTGTCTTAGATGGCTTCATTCAGATTAAGAAATGTGCTACCTGTGCCTATATTCTTAAGTGTTATAATTGGAAAAGATGCTGAATTTTATCAAATGCTTTTTCTGCATCTATTGAGAGGATCATATGTTTTTGTTTTTGCTTAATTGTTAACTAATTTTGAGTGTTTCAATCCATGACTATCACACATCTCTCCATTTATTTAGGTCTTTAACTTCTGTTAGTAATGTTTTATAGTTTTTGTTTGGGGTTTTTTCTGAGACCGAGTTTCACTTTGTCACCCTTGGTAGAGTGCAACAGGGGTCATAGCTCACAGTAACCTCAAACTCTTGGGCTCAAGTGATCTTTTTGCCTCAGCGTCAAGAGTAGCTGGGACTGTAGGCGCCTTCCTCACAGTGCTGGGCTAGTTTTAGAGATGGGACCTTCTCTTGCTCAGGCTGGTCTAGAATTCCTTCCTGAGGTTAAGCAGTCCAACCATTTGCTGGGGCCCTGATATTGTGTAGTTTTCACTATAGAAATTGTGCCCATCTTCTGTTAAATTTTATGCCTAAATGTTTTATGTTATTATATATGAAGGGTGTTTTATAAAATTTTACTTTTTAATTTTTTACTGCTAGCAATAGAAATGTAGTTATTTAGCTTTTATGTATAGATTTTTTAATCCTATGACCTTCCTAAAATCACATATGTTCTAATACCTGCTTTGTTCATTTCTTAGAGATGTTATATACCTTGGGCTTTATTTTGTTCTTTTTTTTGTTTTTAAGATGGGGAGTTAATGCTACTATTGATTATTCTTTCATTTTCATTGGTAAGAACATGTAGTGCTGAGAATTTTCTCATCAGTGCTTTAAAGGTTTCCCATAGATTATGATATTTTAATTTTTTTTTTTTTTAGAAATGCTCTAATTTCAATTTGTATTTTTCTTTTCACCCAAAGTTGTTTAACAGAAGATATGTTAGTTTGCTAAGGTTGCCATAAAAAATACCACAAACTGGGTGATTTAAACAAGAGAAATTTATTTTCTCACAGTTCTGGAGACTAGAAATCAGAGGTTAAGTTATCAGTTGATTTTATTTCCTTTGAGGCCTCTCTCTTTGGCTTACAGACAGCCACCTTCTCACATAGCCTTTTCTCTGTAGGCTTACATCCCTGCTATATCTTCTTTCTCTAAGGATACCAGTTGTATTGATACCACCTTTATGATCTCATTACCTTAATTACCTCTGTAAAAGTCTTTTCTCCAAATACAGTAATATTCTAAAGTACTGGGAGTTGAGATTTCAACATGAATTTTGACGTGACGTGTTTCAGTTTATAAAAAAAGGTTTTTGAATTTCCAAGTGGGAGAGCCTTTAAAAAAGAATTTGTTAATTTTTAGTTTTATTGCATTGTGATCAGAAAGTATTGTTTATTTTATTTCTACTTTATGGAACTCACTGATGTTTCTTTGCAATCGAATATATCAAGGACAGGATTAAGGTAAGACAAGTGAGGCACCCAGGGTGCGGAATTTGAGACACTCTCACTTGCTGATCCTGTGCTAGCAAGAATCTTAGAATGAGTATCTCCTTAAGTTTTGCATTCTGGGCTCCCATACTACTTGCCTTGCCCCAGTGGCAGCCTTATAGTTCATGATTAGATTTCTGAGTTTTACATCAGCACATGGAAAGAAAGTACTCAATGGTAAGAATTTACAGTTTGAGAGAGATTAGATATTTGTAAGAGCTACATTGTCCATATCTGTCTTGTATGAAGAATGATATATTGAAGTCTTCTATTTTTAGTATGTTTCTATCTATCACTGCTTGCATTATTTGTAGTTTTGCTTCATAAAGGTGATTGTGTTGCTTGATACAATATATAGAGTTTTCATAAGAGTTATGTTTTAATTATGAATTGTGGTTTTAGTAGTAAAAATTATTTTTGTCATTTAATTTTTTGCTTGAATTTTACATTGCCTGAAAGCATCACTAGTGTTTTCTTATAGTTTTCATTTGCATGGTATGCCTTTGTCCCTTAGTTTTGAATTTTCGGAATCACTTTGTACTTTAAATGTGTATTTTATATATATATCATGTAGTAGGTCTTGCTTTGTGAGCAAAATTGGAGATCTTTTTATTTTAATGAGTTAAGTCCATTGACGTGCAGTGACCCCTGTCTATGCAAAGACTTGCTGGCAGGAGCAGGAGAGTGCTTGCTAGAATTTGGTCATTTTTTTCCTTCATTTTACTTATAGTTGTTCTGAATTCGGGCATTTTTAGTCTTCCACTTATGCTAAGGGCACATTTCTCTTGTGGCTTTATTTTTTCCTCCTTGCTTTTCTGTATTGTTTTTACAGAGTGTATGAATAACACAGAGCTCGACATCTGCTGTTGTCTTCAGCACCTGGAAGTTCTTTATATTAGCCTTTTAAATTCTGGTATTTTAGTGACTTACTTAATTATATAGTTTAAAGTTGAGAGACTTTTAAAAATCATATTCATTAAGTTGTAGGTTATGTTTTAAGACAAGACTCTTGATTCACATTACTTACTTCAGGCAGAGATGCATGTATTACTTATGTCAGGTTAGACCAACTATTAATTTGAATTGTTACTGGCTACATTCTACAATTATAAATCTGTAATGGTTTTGAGAGCCAGTCTTGTGCTTATACCTTTGCTTTTAGATGGTACTTTTTTTTTTTTTATCTGTTTAGCATAACTAGGGTTTTGTTGTTATTGTTGATGTTTTACTTTGCTTTGTTTTTCTATATCTCTCCTTGAGAATTTCCAGAAAGGGGAGAGATGCCCACCCCAACCCCCCCATTCTAATGTTTTATCCTGTTAGAATCCCACAATTTTGGCCAGTTAGAATCTTTTCTGTTAGAATTCAAGCCGTTTCTCCTGCTTTGGGCTTCTGTTGCCATAGTGATAAAATGTTCAGCATTCTGTCATTACTTGAAGACAATAATGAACTTGACCCTGAGGTTTGGGGATTTTTTTTGCTATATAAAACAGCTTTCAATCCTTTAGCTTTTCTTTAATATAAATAGTTTTCTATTCAGTTAATCATTTTGCTAATTTTTCTTTGATTTCTGTGCAGTTTCTGCAGACCATTTATAATGTACAATTAACCCCACCTTATTTTAAAATAAGGACATAGTAACCAACATAATGTCCAGGAGGAGTAATTCACCAGATTACATGCTTGACTGATTATTGCATGGCATCAAACTCCTGGGCTCAAGCAGTCTTCCCTGACTCAGCCTCTCCAGTAGCTGCGACTACAGGTGCCTGCCATGACAGCTGGCTGATTTTTCTATTTTTACTAGAGAGAGGGTCTCACTTTGTTCAGGCTGGTCTCAAACTTCCAAGCTCAAGCAATCTCACTACCTCAGCCTTAGCCTCCCAGAATCCTAGGGTTGCAGGTGTGAGCCACCGTCCCCAGCCTCTGCATGATTTATTGTTATTATTTTTTAGTTTATTTACAATAGTGATGGGTTTTCCCTGTGGCAGTTCTGATTTACTGGTGCATAAGTCCAGTTGCATCAACAGTTCTATTTTGATTCTTTATTAAAATAATCGTAATTGGAGCTTCTATTATCAGAAACTTATTGGTCAGAGATTATCTGTGGAGCAAAAGGTCTTGGTAAGGAAATGAAAAGTATAAATCATGCAAAGTAGAAGTATCCATTTGTATACAAATAGCAAATATCTGTGATAAGTAGATATTAATCTTCCTATTAGTCACTGCTTTGGCAGATGCTTTAAATTATTATATTTTAGTCTTTTGTCTTCATTAAAATTTTCTTTCTTTTTTTTTTTTTACCTCTAGTGTATTATAGTACTAAGAGAAATAAAATTATTTTTATAAAAGTATCTTGTATTTTAAAAGGCTATCCCGCTACACATTTATTATACTTGTAAAGATGATAAAGTTAGCTGCAAATTAAAAACATGTAAAAACTCCAGGAGTTTAAATATAATAAAGTATATGTCAACTTTTCGTTATGACAGCAGCCCAACTCTAGCTAATGCAAACCAAAATGGAGACTTTGTTGGTTGACATAAGTTGTGGTAAGGGCTGGAGTTATGCTAGTCTCAGGGGCACCCTGCTCTAGGAATGTGATCAGGTGGGAGAGGCATCTTCCCCCTTTTCTCTCCCTCTTCCTTCTCCTTTCTCATGTGTCTCCTTCTTTGCTACCACTTTCACTTTGAGGCCATGACCATACGTTGAGACCAGAGAAAACAGAATTTTTACTTGCCAACTCATGTTAGAAAAATCTATAGAAAGGTTTGGGTCTTGTTTGCATGCCCATCCCTTGGCCTGCCACTGCGGCCTTGGGGATCAAGCAGTCTAGGTCAGCCTAGGATGTACGCCTATTTCTCTATGTGGAGTGAGTGTGGGAGAAAACAGTGGGTGACACACCGTTTGATATCAACAATGAGAGGATGTGTAACGGAGGGAAAAGGAACTTGATCATTTAAGATATCCTGCAGTGCATTTATCTTTTGTACAGCTTAAAGTCAGAGCTCTATTTTCCATTTGGGGCTTTCTGATTTTTTCTTAGGGTTCTTATAAACATTTTGATATCATCAGTCTAAATGTTTTGCTACCTATAGTGGATATTTGCTTTTTAAAAAAATTGTCGTTTAATATGTCTGTCTTTCTATTAATAGCCATCTTGAGAAGAATTATCTGGGCCAATTGGACATGTTCTCTCCCACAATTTGAACTAAGATGTAGAGGGTGGAAGTGTATGTGGCAGCATTTGAAGGACCAGGCAGTTCTTGTGGCATGTCTTTGCCTGTCGTTCCTGTCTGTTACTGTACCCTGGTTTTGGTTCTCTAGTGTCTTTTGATCCAGTAGACTCTTAGATTCTTCCAGGAAAGTCCCTTTTTGCTAATAATATCCAGAGTCCATTTCTGAAGCTTCTAAGAAATCCACTGTCATCATCAAGACACTTGTTTTATGAATCTTTTGACTATAGAGAAACCACAAACATAATTTGTATTGCTTTGCCCTATGTGTTGCATCCCCTTGATAATAGAGTCTAATGTTAAATGAAGCTAAGAGGTCACATCAGAGCCTTTGCTGCTAATACGGTATTACTAGTCACACACAGCTATTTAAATCCATATTAAATGTTAAATTTTAAAAATTAAAAATTTAGTTTCTCAGATACACTAGTCATGTTTCAAATGTGCAACAGCAACCTATAGTCAGTGGCTATCATATTAGAGGACATGGATTATAGAATATTTCCATCCTCAAAGAAAGCTCTATCAGGCAGCACTGTTGGACTGTATTCTTAAGGGTAGATTCTGTCTTTGTTATTTTCTGATATATCTATGATACTTAGAACTGGGCTTAGCATTTATGGGCACTCAGCAGTTATTTGCTGAATGTTGAAATAGCACTTACCAGCTGCCTACCACAGAAAACCTAGACCATCTTCATCATAGTTGGCTACTCTATACTTTTAAGAGAATTTGACACAGCTCCATCTTAATATTATTACAAAGTTTCTATTTGAATGTTTGGTCCTCCAGTTTGCCTACGTTTACTTCCATAATACTTTCAAAGTATAAAGTACTTGGTTTTATAGTTTCTTATTCCCCAATTTACTTATCCTTCATCCTCTGATTTCTCCCTACCACCTAGTTATCAAAGCTCTCCTGTTTATAGTTTCCACCATAGCGTCTAGAATCTCTGTTTTATTACCAATAAATGTTTTGTGATCTCAACATTTATTCTTTTGAGATAGAGTCTCACTCTGTTGCACAGGCTAGGGTCATGGTGTCACCCTAGCAACCTTAAACTCCTGGGTTCAAGCAATCCTCTTGCCTCAGCCTCCCGAGTAGCTGGAACTTACAGGCACCTGCCTCAATGCCCCACTAATTTTAATATTTTTAGTAGAGATGGGCTCAACTTTTGCTTAGGCTATTCTCCAACTGCTGGGCTTACGTGGCCCTCCCGCTAGGCCTCCCAGAGTGCTACAATTACAGGTGTGAGCTACTTGTGCCACATTTTTTTTGTTTGTTTTTTGTTTTTTTTTTAACCACCCCCCCCGAAACTTTCTCCTGGTGGCATGTAACCTGGCAGTATTTTAAGTGAAAATTCTTCTTCCCTCCTGCAACAAGGGACCAAGAAGGGAAATCAGTATTTGCAAACCTCCCTTTTCTCAGAACTTTGACTTAAATAATTTTTTCCTTTGACATTTGTTGTTTCCAGTTTGTAGCTGTCTTTTCCTTCTTTCAGTTATTGACCTATAAGATACTTCTCAGCAGTCACTGAAGACTTTGATATTTGGCTCAACTTTTTTCTAGTTGAAAAAAGTCGTCATTCCTATTAACCCTATACCACCTGCATTGTCTGTTCAACACCTTGGCCTTATCGTTTATTGTGCCTTCATTCTGACATCGTCATCTCTACTCTACTTTAGAATCCCATACTCACAGCTGCACCTGGGACCTTGTCATCTCTTAGAACTGATCACGTCAAAGACATAAATTTCTTTTTCTTATTCATTCTAAGATCACTGAAGATATTAAAAGTAGTGGTGCCTGTACTTCTCTTTTTCTTCCAATCTATTAACCGGGCTCCTTTGCTTCTTTTTCAGCTTGGAAACTATCAGTCTATTACTTAGCTGTGTTTTCACTCATACATGAGTAAAAGATACTAGCTATGAATTTTTCAACTTCTTTGCAGTTTAGAATTTCTATTCTTTATCCTTTCCTGTTTTAGTGAAATAGCATTTGTGCCTTTAACTCCAGTGTGAACAGTGGCCTTAATCCCATCTCCTTTGTTTCTTCTAAGGTCTTGCTTCATGATTTATCTCTTCTTCAGCTACATCTTTCATTTTTCTAGATTTCAGGCTCTTTTATTTTCCCTTCTGGGTCCAGTTCAAATTGTGTCTCTCGGCCTGGCTCGGCGGCTCACAGCTGCAATTCCAAACATGTCTGCAGTCCCAGCATTTTGGGAGCCTGAGGTGGGAGGATCACTTGAGGCCAGGAGTTGAGATCAGTCTGTGCAACATAGTGAGACTTTGTCTCACAATAAAAAATACAGAAATTTAGCCAGGCATGGTGGTGTCACTCATCTGTAGTCTCAGCTACATAGAAGGCTGAGCAGGAAGGATCACTTGAACCCAGGAGCTGGAAGCTACAGTGGGCTATGATAGTGCCATTGCACTTCAGCTTGGGCAGCAGCGAGGCCCTAAATGTAATGATGTTAAATCATAGACTAATTTTCTCCTAATGAAAAATACTAGTTTTAGGCTTGGCACACATACTCAGTGGTTAAAGAGCCGGCCACATACACCGGGGCTGGCAGGTTCAAACCTGGTCTACGCCTGCTAAACAGCAATGACAACTACAAAAAAAAAAAAAACCAGGTGTTATGGTAGGCACCTGTAGTCCCAGCTACTTGGGTGGCTGAGGCAAGAGAATTGCTTAAGCCCAAGAGTTGGAGGTTGCTGTGAGCAGTGATGCTACGGTACTTTATTGAGGGTGACATAGTGAGACTCTGTCTTCAAAAAAAAAAAAAGAGAAAGAGAAGAAAAATGCTGGTTTTAGATTCTAACCCAATACTGCATCAGCAAAGTGAACTGAAGAAACCGTCTCCTTTGGTCTACCCTAATGGTGTTCTTATTCCCATTGTGTTTTATTTGAGTTTTCCTATCCTTTCATATTTTGGTGATTTTCTAATACTTTCTACCATTGGTTTCTTTGGGTTCAGCTTTTGTATGTGGGGTGCTGTTGTTTTTCTCTGTATCTGTGTAACTGATAGAGAAGGCATTCAGGCTGTGAGGCTTTTTCTAACTGAATCTTGTTTCTTCTTAACCTGAACTAGTGTATACTTGGAGCCTAGGTTTTCTAAACTCCGGACCTGAGCTAGGACCCCCAGTGTTCCCTTCTCTACTTTCATCTTCATGATTTTGTGGAAAGAAACCTTTATTATCCTGAAAGCACCACATTAGTAACATCTATACACATTTAATGAAGGATGTACACAGAAAATTTGAGAGGGCTAGAATTATAGCTAGAATAATGAAGTAAGAGTATGACTGGCAAAGGAACAAAGGGAAAGGAGGTCTGGACATCTTTATATCCATTATTTCTGACATCTGTATGTAAACATCTCAGAGTGCAGTGGGTTATATCTTTATGTTTCTTCCATGTTATATTGTCCAGTTATCTTATACATTTAAACATCTTATGTGTGATTTAGGTTCATTCAGTCCATCAACAAATATTTATTGAATTGTTATCATACTTAAAGCATAGCCCTAGCCTCTTGAGAGTATCCAGGAAACACGTCCTAATTGGCCGGATAAGCCATGCTAGTAATGCCAAGCTATAAATAACAAGTGCCAAGTGAATTATATTTGAAATAAGTGTTTGAAGAATTTAAGGGGCGGGGGAGGTTGAATGGCCTGTCCTGCCAAATCTAATTAGTATAACATCTTCCTCACGAGACTAGTCATTTGGTCACCAGAGCTGCTCTACCTTTTAAGGCTAAAGATGTATCATTCCCTTTGAAGAAGATATAAATCATGTAGGGTTCATTCATCTTAGGGATGAAAAGCTCATAAGATATTATAGAGAATACAGGATGGTATCCTGGATTAGTTTTCTTTTCAAATGTGTATCCTCATAGAATAAAAGTGAAGTAGCAGTGAGACTGAAAGCATTTTCTAACTTATAAGATACTGCATGGATGTGAGTTGGTTTCTCCTAAAACTGGATTACTTTCTGATATCTCAGCAACACATTCTCTACTTTTTTCACCAACGGCTGCTTGTTCATCAAAGTTGTGTTTCTCAGGTTTCATCCTTGTAATATTCTCTGCTCCCCGGGACAGACTCGATTTCTTATCCTCCCTCTTTGTTGTGCTTGGTGTCAAACAGGTACTCGGCAAAATGTCTAATTCAGTGAAATAAATGATCAGTGGATTCCTAATAATGTCTTCTGTCTTTTGGATTGTGATTTTTAGGTTAAAACTTCAACAGCAAATTGCGATTATTGAAAATGCAGAGAAAGAAAAAAATGAAAATGCTGACCTGAAACAGGTATGATTTTAGCAAACATTTTGTTATTTTTTAAAATGCTTCTTTAAATCTGTGTTTTGCGTTTTTTAATTTTGCCATTAATATTTAGAGAATCTAATTACTACAATTAATAACATATTAGTGAGGTTGATATATAAAGATAAAATGTTTAAACCTCTATGTTTTAATTTAGTAAGCTTCTTCTGCTAACTGCTTTTATTCTTAAGATCTGTATATGGTGAGGCTCTTCCTGAATTTTTAAAAAATTATAGTTAAAACTACAGTATTTTGGTATTCTAAATTTATAAAATTGACTAGAAAGATCATCCAGGTTTTAAGTTACATGTGTGAGATTGATTTGTAATTTTATGTTTATTCCATGAGGTATTCCTTGCCACATCCTTACGAAATCTAAGAGTTGTATTTATAGAAGGAAACTTGTATTTTAAGTAAAGTTATTTGGATTCAAGAAAGATTTTTATAAGATTGGGCAAAACACAGAAGAGTGTTCTTTTCTGAATTCTGTTTTCTTGGGTTTTTTTTCCTCTATAAATAATGAAATGGTAAGACTTCCATTTTTAGAGTTGATACTTGCATGTTAGTTGGTACCGTTTTGCCTATGCAGTTATGGTTTCTGAGTCTTAACTAGATGGGCATAATGTTTGATTCCTGGAGAGAAGTTATCCAGTATCATTGGCATTGGGCTTTCTTTCATCCTGTGGGTATGGAGAGGTATTAAGCTCTTTGAAGGCTGCTTGTTCAGGCAGCTATAATACAGATTTAATATTTGCCATTCCAGGTAAAAATCGTGAATAGTTTTACATGGGGAAATTTGTTCTAAAATAGAAATCTGACACATACCATTTTACTTTATTCTGCTAACATTTACTTTGTGGACTTTCAGAGTCCTGTCATAATTTGGCTTTGCTACTATCAGGAAGCAGTAGGATTCTTTCCCATTAATTTATTATATAAGAACTTTGTTTCTTTTTATCCTTGAATCTCATAATGGATCCTTTTGATCCCTATTGCTTAACCGTCTTTGCTCCAAAATGTCTCTCAGAGAATGGCTGTGAGAGAAGTAAAATGAAGTGAAAGAAAAATGAGGACTTTCACTGTTTATTAATTGGTAAAATGATTTGTGGGGGAAGTAGATACAATTGTCCCAAATGAAGATTATTTGCGTAAAATGTAGAAGCAGTGTAAATCTTTCTAGCCTGTTAATCTGTAACTAGTTAATTACCTACTTTTCATGAGGAAGGGTACTCCCAGACAGAGGGAAACTGGGATGGAGAAAAAGCCTTGAGTAACATTATATGGTTTGATAAATGGCTCTGGAAGCTAAGGAATCCCTAGCATTGATTAGATTTCTTGGAGCATCTTTCTTCTGCCTAGCACCGGACGTATCAAATGCTTAAAAACCTTTTAAACACAATATGAGAGTGATCCTTTCCATATTTACAGTGAATAATTTTGACTGCTCCGAGAGCAGAGCTCCTGAAAGCTTGCTGATCTCAGGGTATGTGGGAATGGGAGAACAGATTTCTTTAGTTGCTTTCTCAGCTGATCTGCGTTTAAAATCTATCCCCCCTCCCCTCCCAGGAGGCTAAGGAAAGACAAGAGTAAAAGGGGACTGAATCATTAGGTTCTGCTTTCTCATCTCCCTGCTTTTCTCCTGAGAACCCTCCTTCCCACTCGCAACACCTTTTGTGGCCCACATTTCCAGGGGGGACTCAGTGACTGAGGGACGTAGTTCTTGCTGGTCTCTGGTTGTAATAAGAAATGACCTTCGCTGCTGCTATTTATTGTTTCATTTAGGGCCATCACCAGGGCTCACCAGCTCTAGGGGGCATTGGCAAGTGAGCTGCCTAGCATCTTCTGTGTTTCTCATGACTTACTGCATTTGGTCAGTGGCCTTATGTTTTTCTCTTCTCTTTTAAGCAAATCAGTCATTTGCAGATCCAAGTGACCTCACTTTCACAGTCAGAGAATGACTTGCTGAATTCAAACCAAATGCTGAAGGAAATGGTGGAAAGGTTAAAACAAGAATGCCGAAATTTAAGAAGCCAAACTGAAAAAGCGCAACTAGAAGTTGAAAAGTAGAGTTTGCTTTTTTATGTACAATTTTTTTTCTTTTTTCTGTATGATACATAATTTTAGTGGTAATTCTAATGTTAAATTTGTTTTAGGAACTGGTTACAAATAGTCTTTGATAGTATACAATGATCTCAGATAATGTACTTTCCATTTATATAGAATGGACTTTATGAACTCTTGAATTATTAAGAAATACAGTGTTAAAACTCTGCTTGAGACAGCCTTAATGGCTCATGCCTATAATCCTAGTACTTCAAGAAGCCTGGGGCAGGAGGATCCCTTGAGGCCAATAACACAAGACCAAGACCAGCCAGCACAGAAAGATCACCTCTCTACAAAATATAAAAATTATACACATGTGGTAGCACATGTCTTTAGTCTCAGCTACTTGGGAGACTGAGGCGGGAGGATTGCTTGAACCCAGGAGTTTAAGGTTACAGTGAGCTGAGATGACACCACTGCACTCTACTCTGGGCAACAGAGTGAAACCTTGTCTCAAAAAAAAAAAAAAAATATGCCTGATCGTAGTATTCTGAAAACTCTCAAAGAAAAAAATTTTTATTCATTGAGTAAACTAAAACATTTCTTACTTCAAAAATCTATACAATTTTTCTGAATGTCATAGAACAGAATGGTTTTTGTTTTATTTAGTTTTGGTTTTGTTTTTGATGTGTAACACTTCCTACTATTAGAACTAGACTCTTGAATTTTCCCTTTAAAAAATGAATTTATTCTTTTTTTTTTTTCTTTTTTAGTCTTGAAACTTGTTAGCATTTGACAGTGCAGTAAGCTGGTAGGAAAAAATGGTTTAGTGATGTTCAGAGATCTCATATTCTCTGCAAAAATGTGTTTAAGTGTGGTAGGACATTGTATTAATTGTATTTGCTTTGTCTTTATAACGTGGTAGAATATTATACGATTTTATATTTGCTTTGTCTTTATAATATATTTTTATTTTAATTTATAAAATATTCTTTTCAAATTTGTTCTTCTGAAGACTACCATACTACATGAAACATTTTTTTTTCTGTGCTTCTGTTATTTCATACATATATATAGTTTAGAGAAAGGCTCTTCCTCTGTCACCCAGGCGGGTATTAAAATGAACTCAAGAATTCTAATGACACTGGAGCTAGCAAATTTAAATAATTCATCATTGGTTTTTGAATATTTTTTTCATTCTTTTTTTTTTTTTTTTTTGCAGTTTTTGCCCGGGGCTGGGTTTGAACCCGCCACCTCTGGCATATGGGGCCAGCGCCCTACTCCTTGAGCCACAGGCACCGCCTGGTTTTTGAATATTATTCATAGGATTGTTTAGAAGAAAACAGGCAGTCTAGGGGTCATTATAATTTGTTTTAGTCCCAACTATCTAAAATCTGTGTGACCTTAGGCAAGTAACCTAACTTCTCAGGGTTTGTTATTCTTATTTGTACTATCTACATATTACAAAAAATCATATAAAAATGTAGAATAGCCTTTAAAATATAAGTTGTTATAATATTATTGTAAAATATCATTTATATGAATTTTACTCCAGCCAGAAAACGTACTACATTAAATGGTGCTAGACTTGATCTTTAACTAAGTTTATTAGGCAACATTTTGATAGCTTTGTGGTTACCATAGTTCAGATCTGGTTATCAAGTGTTTGTCCTGCCATTAACTAGATGTGAGTCCTTAAGCAACTAACTGCTCTAAGTCTCAGTGTCCTCATATATTAAAAAGACAGAAGTATAAAGAAGTCCCTAACTGAGAGGGGTTTTGTGAAGAAAATATATACCCTGTTCTAGACTTAGTGCCAGGTTCATTACCAGTGATGTAATATATACCCTGTTCTAGACTTAGTGCCAGGTTCATAGGAGGTGCTTAGTGAGATGACGCAGTTGGGTAATTAAAGATGGAGTCAGGTAGTGCGTTTGCTTATACTTGTGATAGATAGTATGTTTAATCCTAAGGTTGACTTCCTTGCTTTGTGTGCATTCTTCTTACAGGACCTTGGAAGAGAGACAGATACAGTGGTTGGAAGAAAAGCATAAGCTTCATGAGTGTATCACAGAGAGAGAAGAAAAGTACAATCAAGCTAAAGAGAAACTCCAGCGAGCTGCAATTGCCCAGAAAAAGGCAAGTGATTCTTATTAAAATGATTTCTGTAGGTACAAACATAATTAACTATTTTAGAAGAATAAAATGTAGAATTGAAATAGAGATTTTTAAAATTTGATATTTAAACAGAAAATTTTGCTGTCAACCATATAGAGATAAATTGGGAAATCCAAAGTGGTTTGTTTCTAAATTTTGTGTATAAGTAATTTGTTTAGATTTGTATTTTTCATGTTTGGTGAAATGGTGTTTTTCAATGTGATAAAATTTTTAGGCTAGCTCGTAGAAATCTTACTGAACTTATTACCTAGTTAACCTCTGTGTTATTAGGCCTGTTTCAACTATAAATATTTAATATCTATTATATAGCTTTTCTGGTTACAAGGCATTTTTGTTTCAAACTCAGAACTATGGGAGCAAGTATCTCCTTGGTCCTGCTTCTGAAACAGCCTTGAGAGTTCCCACAACCTTAATCCTGTTAAAGTTTTACCTTTGCAAGCATACTTTTCTTCAGAACCTAAAAACTTTGTTTTCTTAGAAACAGTCCAGGATATCATGAAAATAATGTAGCCAGCTAGGTGGTTCATCTAAGTCAGTGGCTTACAACTTTTTTTTCTGTTTCTTCAAAACAAACCCAAGGACTGTAGCAGGTTCTATCAGTAACTGTGACTCACTACGGAAGTGATTAAGCAGCTCAACAAGATTGGAGTGTGGGGAGGGGACGTGGTGTTGTGTGTGTGTGTGTATGTGTGTGTGTGTGTGTGCATATTAGCCCCACAAATGACTTGATATGTCTCCATTTGATAAATTCCCTTAGTAGTGACGTTAGATATGAAGAGGAGCTTATAGGTTTAGGTGCTAACATCTTAATATTTGTATGTTTATTGGAAAATAACTCTAGATTGTTCATATCTTCTAAATTTGGAAACTAAGGGCACAGTGGCTAGCCACTTTTTTATGTTACTGGACGTAAATGCAAATGTGAGGACAGTTGCAGTGACCACATGAGTAGTCTGAAAGTCATTACTTCCTTACTTTCTTGATTTCTGAATATTACTTGTCTCAGAATACTAAAAGTAGTATAATGCTGAGATTAGAAAAACAGCATTTGTTATGTGGGAATCCCAGTGTATTTATGCCTAAATATAAATACTCATTTGTTTTATTCCTATATGTGTCACATCTCTTTCTTCCTGTCTACGTAAGTACTAAAAAGTATATGGATAGTGATGTGATTGTGGTGAATGTTTTTGACTTAGAACTCCTTTTTATGCTTCTTTGTACTGTATTTGAAGTCTAAAAGCATCTGAAGCCACATTTCAGCAAGAAATCACTAAAAATAAGAGCTGATTTTATCTTTCACAGAGAAACTTTTATGTTGCGATTTTAGGGATAAATATCTTAGAGATTAGAGTTTAATTATTGAGGTTAGTTTGGGTTGACTTCCGTTGGAACAAAAGTGACATCCAGTGGTGAGAGAGATTATCAACTAATCGTAGATATTCAGAAAGAGGGGAGGAGGTGATATTTTTAAAAACCTGCAAAGTAACATTTCATCAATATTGTGACCAAGGATGATTTTTTTTTCCTGCTGAAATGCTTGCCAAATGATGAGTGTTAACATAGTAAATATTAATTTCATTTAAAAAAGTGTGATCTGTGGATTTTGATCTAAGTCACAGGAAATTGTTAAACTCTATTCAGTGCATAATTATGACCTAGAGCTGTCCCATCAGGTGGGACACTGCTCTAGGAGCTTATAATTTTATATCAATTAAAGTGGAAAAACATTGTATGTGACATAGAAATACTATTTAAAAGTATATAATTATATTTAATTTTAGGACAAGAAGGGATTATGGCAGTCAGGTAGCTTTTACAAATCTGGAAACTGAAGTGGTAGGTACCCAAGAGCACTTGACAAGTAAGAATCAAAGCCATAACTGAGATCTGTATTTTCCTATTCTCAGTTCAGTGGTCTTTCCACGGCACTGATACTCTTTAATTTCCCACTTTCTTTGATTCCTAATATTTTATTGCTTTTCTCTTCATTATAGCCATGGTCCATCAGTATGAGTCTTATTTTCTGTGTCAGAATAATCTCTGTAAATTAATTTAACTTGTGCCTTTTTCCTATTGAAGTTAATGCTTCTGTATGAAAATGTTGGCTATAAGATTATACAAATATAATTCACAAGACTGCAGCAGACTTCTTAGGTTCTTTATTTAAATGACAAAAATCATAACTTCCTTATGCAGTAAGACTTAAAACAAGTCACAAATTATAATATGAACCCTAGGGCAGAAATCATAATCCTATAGAGTTACTTTCCTGTGAAAAATTCTTATAACTAGAGAGCAGCAAGTTTATTTTTTTGCTCAGGCTGGATAAAATGGCTCACTGCCATCTGCGTGTGTTTATTTAGAGCTCCAAGCTCCTCGACACAAAGCTTATGTCATTTCTGGTGAGTGTTATTGGTAGGGTCTTTGGTGTAAATGATATTTTGCTGTGTTGATCTGTTTGGAAGGGCTTGGCCAGGGATCTTGAGTCGGGATTCCCTTTTGTGACTGATTACCTCCCTTTGCACCCCCCACCCCATTATTGAAGTCTGAGTATGAAGAGAGATCTCTTGACATGAGCACAATGAGTTATTTGGCACTTGAAATGACAAGTTGTTATTTGTATTCTAAGATTTATCTCTCTGAAATAATTCTTGGTCAGATACTGTTGTGAATGTTTTCAAAAGAGAAATGAATCATATAGTCTTGAAATTGCAAAATTATCTTATTGAATATGTTGTGTGGCCTAGATTGTGCTATGCACTGGGAGAAAACAGAAGCCAGGATTACTCCTTGCTCATGATGACCATGTAATCTAGTTGGAGAAATAAGGTAACAAGCAAGAAGCCACTCCCAGGTGATCTATATGGACACTAAAATTTGAGAACCACTCTGCCAGGCAGAAAAAATCCTGAAGAAAGGGAAACCAGTTAAGACCCTGTTATAGTAAATTCTAAGTGAGGTAAGAAGTCTGGAATTGGAGTTTGGAATGAAGGTGAAGGGTCACTCCCAGAGGTGTTCTGAATGGAAAAAAGTATGAGTTATAGTGGTAAATAAAGAAGAAAAATAGGAAGTATTTTAGCTGTGAGAGGATATAACAAAGTTACTACAATGAATGTAATGAAGAACATGAGTCAATTGAGGAGTAGAAAGAAAATAGATTTGATCAAACACGTCAGATAGGAAGTGATGGCACTGCATCCATGTAGACACACTGTAGGCTTGTGTGTGAAGATATCGTGTACATAGCTAGAGATAATGTAATGTAAACTGTGAAGATAAGTAATTCAAATTAGAGATGTATAGTTAGAAACTTGAGAATGTGCAGATAATTGAATACAAAGACGAGGACTAAATTTACATGAAAAGAATTGCTAGGTGCAGTAGGGGATGGTCACAGTGATAGAAGTTATTTCGTGTTGTTATGGGAACCAAGGAAAAGATAGATGTCAAAGGCAAATGGTCATTGAATATGATTACCGAAAAAAGTTAGTTGGATTTGACTAAAAGTCAAACTATTTGCAATTGTTGTACTACAACTAGGCCCCAGTGTGTGTGGCCAGTGCCCTAACCACTAAGCCACAGGCACTGAGCCTCTGTATTCTTTTAATTGTTCTATTATTCCTTTGTGTCATAGTGGCTGTAACACTAGAGCATCCATTTGACTATCCTGTGATTGTATTAGACTGTTAACGTAAAAATTAAAATCATTCTTTCAACTAGTTCCCCCTCAGGATATTTTCTCTGTAGAAATCATTCTTCCAATCACTTCAGCTTCAGATCTGTGATTCATCCTGAGAACTCTGCCTTTTCTCTAACTCTAGTCAGTCACTGTACTAATTTCCTAGAGCCTCTGTGACAAATTACAACAAAGTGGCTTAAAATGACAGAAGTTTATTCTCTTACAGTGCTGGAGCCTAGAAATTGAAAGCCAAGGTGCCAGCAGGGCCATGCTCCTTCCACAGACTCTGGGGACAATTTTTTTCATGCCTCTCTTCTAGCTTCTGGTAGTTGCTGATAAACCTTGGTGTTCCTTGGCTTTTGGACATATCACTGCAGTCTCTGCCTCTGTCTTCACATGCTGTGTGTCTATATCTTTGTGTTTAAATTTACTTCTTCTTATGTAAGGACACCAGTCATATTGAGTTTAGGGCTCACCCTAATCCAGTTTAACTTTCACTTGGTTACGTCTACCAAGACCCTATTTCCAAATACCGTCACTCTGTTTCAACATCAGCGATCAATTTACAGTTTTCCGATCGTACAAATTAAAGGGCTCACTCTCACAGACTGCCCCCACTTTAGATGCCAGTTGCATATCCAAGCCACTCATTCTTCTAACCAACTAGCTATAAATTAAGTGTTCCCCTGACTCCCTCTTCATCTTTGATAATTTGCTAGAATGGCACACAGAATTCAATAAAACAATTTACTGAATGTTTACTCATTTATCATTAGGGATAAAACTCAGGAACAGCCAAATGGAAGAACTGCATAGGGCAAAGTATGGGGGCTGGGGGTGGGGTGGGGCATGGAGTGGCACGGAGTTTCCTCACCCTCTCTGAGTGAGCCACCCTCCCAGAAAGTCAATGGGCTCACCAACCCAATAGCTGTCTTTTTTTTTTTTTTTTTAATTGAATCATAGCTGTGTACGTTAATGCAATCATGGGGTACAGTGTGGTGTTTTCATACACAATTTGAAATACTCTCATCAAACTGGTTAACGTAGCCTTCATGTCATTTTCTTAGTTATTAAGACATTCATACTCTGCTTTTAGAAAGATTCACTTGTACCCTTCCCAGCAGCTGTCTTAATCTAGCTATGCAAGAGTTTTTGTAGAGCTCCATCTCCAGACCTCCTCTTCCCTGGATGTCAGGAAAGTGGAGCAGAAAGCATCTACCAGCAGTCACCACATCTTTCTGGTGACCAGCCCCCATCCTAAGGCCATCTAAGGGTCCCCACTCTAAGTCATCTCATTTACATAAACTCAAGTGTGATTGAAAGGGATCTGTTATGAATTATAAAAGACACACCTATCACTTAAAATGTCCCAAGGTTTTAAGAGCTCTGTGCCTGGAAATGGAGACAAAGACATATATATCTCTTATTATACTGAAATAACTTAGGGGACCTGGAAAAATAGACTCGGACCCCCACTTAGGTTAATTAATTGGTAATTTATTTTACCTGCTGCAGGGGCTGCTGCTCTGAGAGACAGTCAGCAGCCCAGGTGTGAGGGTGAGTTACCTTTAATAGGCTTTGTGTAAGCATATTACAGAAGCCAAAGGTGGCTGGTTAAGGGGGGTTACAACTCAGGTAGTCATAGATACAGCAATGGAATGATAATTAATACAGTTTCAGTTGACATTGGATACATTTTATATCACAATAATTATGGTTATACACAGTAATTAATCAAGTCTCAGTGAGTTTTCCACCAT
>CAUYQV010019254.1:0-31299 GCA_963574575.1 Galagoides demidoff | reverse complement strand
AAGCGAGTCTCCTACCTCAGCCTCCCAAGTAACTGGGACCACAGGCACCTGCCACAACACCTGGCTATTTTTTGGTTGCAGCCACTATTGTTGTTTGGCGGGTCCAGGCTGGATTCGAACCCGCCACCTTAGGTGTATGTGACTGGCGCCTTAGCCGCTTGAGCCACAGGCGCCGAGCCAACTTATTTTATTTTTTAAAATTATGCCACATCCCTTTGATCACTCAACCAAAAAGACTTTTACCAGTTATTCAGAGAGTTTGGAATTTGTTACACTTTCCCAGTCTGTAAGACCAAGCCTAAATGTCTCTTGAGGTGTCCCATTTTAGAGATTGTAGTGAGAGCCTCATTCTCCAGCCTGAACAAATCACCTAAGGGACACACGTTTCTCTGGAATACAGATGTCTTCTCTGGATGTTAGTTGACTGGGGAGTTAGAGGTCTCTGGAACAATGCTTTAGGATAAATTAAATCCTCTTTCCTTAATTATCGTCTATCCTCAGGTCTGCTATTGTAAACTACAAGCCTCTTAAAGTTTTTCCTTACCAACTAATTCCTAAGCACTCCCTGCTGGCACTGCCTTTGGATTACAGACCTCATGATATTCTCTGCTGCCTTTATGAGAGCAATTCACACCGCAGGCAGGATTGCTAGTAGTTCTTAAGTCAGTAGAGCTCACAGGGCACAGGCTGAAGGGGCTTACTCTCATGGCAAGCATCCTGGCCCTCCCAACAGACAACGCTGAACTGAAGTTTCTCCCTTTGGGCCACTCATTCCTGCTCTCAAATGAGAATGTGAGAAATTTAAATGAATTCTACAGTGTGCTTATGGTTTTGATTTTAAAAGCTGTTTGTAGTTCTGAGAATGAATATTGTGTTACCTTTTATATTTGTTCCTGTTGAACTAAATTGTTTTCATGCTTAATAGTGCCTTGTTTAAATTAGGCCTTTTTTCTCCAAGACAAAAATGAAAGTTGCCTTTTCATTTTGTTGATTGTTTCATTTGCTGTGAAAAAAGTCTACGGGTTTATATTTTTACAGATATCTTTCTAAATTGATGTGGCTATTACCCACTAGCTAGCCTCCTCTTATGCGAGGTTATCAAATCTTTGTTTTCCATTTCTTTTCTTTTAAAATTTCAGATTTATATATGGATACAAACGATTAGGTTATGTTGCTTGCATTTGTTAAGTAAAGTCCAAGTTGTAGGGGAGCCCCTCACCCAGGAGGTGTGCCATATACCCCTACACCATGCCCTTTAGGTAAGAGCACCCAATCCCCCCCTTCCCCTATCCCTGCTCCCTCTTCTCCCTCCCTTACCACTTGAATTTGTATGTTTTTTTTTTCTTGTGTCCTACATTTTTCATGTAGTTGTCCATCTACTGGTTTCATATTAGTATTTAGTTTATTGGATGCTTGCTTTTCCATTCTTGTGAAATTTCTTATGATAATTGCTAGATCATACAGCACTTCTATTTTTAATTTTTTGAGGAACCTCTATAGTGTTTTCCATAATAGCTATAGCAATCTACGTTCCCATCAGTGGTGTACAGGGTTCCCTTTTCTTCACATCCTTGCCCAGATTTGGGATCAGAAGATCCATTACTATCCAAAAAGACAGAATCTTTTTGACAATGGCCATCCTAACAGGTATGAGGTAGTAAGTCATTGTGGTTTTGAAATACTTTTCCTTGATGATTAGTGATTTTGAGTACTTTTCATGTACCGTTGGCTATTTTTATATCTTCTTTGGAAAAAATATCTATTTAGATCTTTTGACCAGTTTTTAACTAGATTGCTTGTCTTTGTACTATTGAGTTGAGTTGTATGAGTTCCTTATACATTTTAGATATCAACCCCTTATCAGATATATGGTTTGCAAATACTTTTGCCCATTTAGTAAGCTGTTGTTTCATTTTATTAATTGTTTGATACGCAGGAGCTTTCAGATTTTATATAGTCCCACTGGTTCATTTTTACTCTTGTTCCTTGTGTTTCTGGTATCATATCTGAAAAATCATTGCCCCATGACCAATGTCAAGAAGGACGCTCATTTTATCATTTGTCTTTGGTATTCCCCTACCCATAGGTACCATTATGCATTTTATAGCCACTGAAATCTGGCCAGTTCCCCGTCTGACACACCATTTCAGAGGTACCTCACACCAACATGTGCAAATCTGTCATTCGCATCTGTCCTCAACCATGGTACATTACTTCTGTTTCTTAACTCCATATGCAACCACTTTCCAATTCAGAGAATAAGCAAGGGAACCAGGAGTCATTTTTCGTTCCCTTCCTCATCCCCTAACAGCCAATCCATTCCTCTAATCAGCAGTTATTCACTAAGTATCTTTTGAGCACCAGGCACTAGGCCAGGTGCTGGGAATGCAACAAGGAGCAAAAAGAGACTTGAGCCTATATTCAAGGGAAGAAACTAGAGAGATAAAAATACTGAGCAACTAATTAGACAACTAAATGTGATTTGCAAACTATGAGGTGTGATAGAATGGAAACAATTGAAGACCTGAGAGAACACACACTGGGGAGCTTCACAGGGCCATGGGAAGTTTTTATCAGAAGACATCTGGGCTCTTTCTCAAATTCCTTTCTTTTTCTCCTTCCTTCCTCCCTCCCTCCCTCCACCCTCCCTTCCTCCTAAAGCCATGGGAAGTTTCTATCAGAAAACATCTGAGTGCTTTCTCAAGTTCTTTTTTCTTTCCTCTTCCCTCCCTCCTTCCCTTCCTTCCTTTTTTGAGACAGAATCTTTCTCTGTCACCTGGGGCTAGAGTGCTATAGTGCAGGAGCATCATCAGAGCTCACTGCATCCTAACACTCCTGGACTCAAGTGATTCTCCTGCCTCAACCTCCTGAGTAGCTGGGACTGCAGGTGCCTGCCATCGCATCTGGCTAAATTTTCTGTTTTTTATAGAGATGAGGCCTCACTTTTGTTCAGGCTGGTCTTGAACCCTCAAGCAATCCTGCCTCAGGCTCCCAGAATGTTAGGATTACAGGCATGAGCCATTGACAGCCTCAAATTCCACTTCTCTCCCCTGCACTCTGCCAAATTTATCCCTACCATGTGCTACTGTAGCAGTCTTATGGCAAAACTCTAGTAATAAAAGTACCATGAAGTCAAGTACAGGCAGTCTCCAAGTTTACAAACTTCTAATTTACATCTAACTCATACTTAACAAACAGAGGCAATACAGGTAATAGTAAATGGACCTGTTCCAATACATATACAAATTTGACTAAAGAACAAACCTATAGAACCTGTCTTGTTCATAACCTGGGGACTGCCTATATTTGCTTTTCCTTCTACAGAACAAAGCCTGACACAGAGCAGGTGCTCAGCAAATATTTGCTGAACTAAAAAGTGGAGGCTTCTGACCAGGCTCAGATCAGGTCTTTGCCACCCTCCATCACCACCTTTTTTCACTCTAAGCACTCAGGCTGAGTATCGATGCATCTCACAGACCTTGCATTACTGTTCCCTTTACCTAGAATTTTCTCTTCCCATTCACTTTGCTTGTTAACATCTACTCAAGCTACAGATCTCAACTTAAATATTGCAGATACCTTACCTTACTTCCAGCCCAGACCAGGTTTCTTCCCTACAGGTGCTCATATCTTTGTATGCTTCTCTTTCACAGCACTGGCCACTGCTTGAAAATATTCACTCACTTTAGTGGTTTTATGATTGTTGACACTTTTCCTCACAATGCTGTTAACCCAGGGAAGCAAGAATTGTGTCTGTTTTGCCAATATCATACCCCCAGGTTCTAACACAATGGCTGGCACAGAGTAGGTGCTTAATGAATTTTCCACAGGTTAAACGCTAATAATACATTTTTAACAAGCATGAGGCATTCCAAGATGATGGGGGACAGAAAAGGCCCAAATCACCAGACTGAGGTACAGAACAAAAGTTTAAAACCCAATCAAAGGGGAGATACTCCATTGCTAAGCCCTACCCTGGTGAGCCAATACTGCTTTGCTGCTTTGGATTCTAGACCATTGTCAGCTTTTCCAAATTAGTCAAATCAGACATGCTTTAAATGTGATCAATGCTTTCACTCTCTTGCCTTTCAATTTAGATTAAAGTCATCTTTTAGAAGCATTTGGAGACCAATTCTCTGATACACTCTCGCACTCTACAGGGCCTTGAGGATGGAAACTTCTGAGAGAGAAGTCATTTTCTGTCAGCTCTGGGTCCTCAGCCCAGTGTCAGAGCTGGGGCTTTGCAGGAGAAATCTGGGCTGCTTTAGGCTTCTAGTGCCCTATGTACCCAGACATGGTGTCTGACATGAACTAGGGACATAACAAAGTCTTATGGAATGGATGGAAGAAAGGAAACGCTTCTTGCTTTGGAAGGGATTTTTTTGCTAGGAGAATTCTGATTTCATTATTTTATTTTAATTTTTGGCTTCACATTTCTTTGCTGGTTGACAGATGGTGTTACATGGCTGTGCTTTTACTACAAAGAGTAACAAGGAATGATAATTATAACATTTCTCTGCTTTCTCAAGGGGCATAAAAGTCCCTCTGCAGAGCAACAACCAATGAGCGGTGTCAGGAGAAGGATAACAGAAGGGAATTACCAGTGATGGACGCTGGGCACTTTCACAGCATCTCCTTTTATCTGCACAGTAACTCTAAGTAGTAGGTATTAGTCTACTCATTTCTATATGAGAAAACTGATGGACAGAGATGAGAAGTAATGGACCAAGGGTTACACAGTTGGTTAAACTGAAATTCAAACTTAAGTTTCCCTGATGCCAAAGTTTGTGTCAGAGTTGAAAGGACCAGAGACTCTTCACATTGAAAGGGCCCTTTTCAGTCAAAGGTTGTAAGGTGAATGGGTAGAAGAATTTTTAGAAGTAATTGCTTCTTTGGGGTTTCTTTCCTGGTTATGCTTTGAACCCTGGACTCTTCTCTTCCCTGCTTGTGAAACCCTGACTTGTATTTTGATATTCTAGCAGTCAACAATTAGAAAATACTACTTAAAAATATTAGTACCAAAAAGCATATAATAGAAATAAGTTTAACAAGTGCTCACATCTTTTACGCTAATACCTATAAAAAAATTGCTGAAAGAAATTGAAGAACTAAATAAATGGAAACTCCTAACATGTTCATGTATTAGAAAATTCGGTATTATTGAGATGTCAATTTTCTCAAAATTCATCTACAGATTTAACACAATCCCAATCAAAATTCCAGGGAGTATTTTTGTAGAAGTTAATAAGACAATTCTAAATTTTATCAAGGAATGTAAAGAATCTGAGTAGTCAAACCAGTTTTAAAAAAAGAAAACAAAGTCAGATAACATACATTATCTACACTTGAGACTAACTTTATACTTCTAATAATCAAGACAGGTATTACTATCATAATGTAGATTAGAGAATAGGGTTAAAAGTGCTAAGCAATAGGGACAGAGCAATCTGGGAAAAAACCAAGAATCACTGTTGGCCATGAGTAATGAAATCAATACTGGCTAGACATACCATAGTGTCCCAACACTAAGTCATACATTAACAGTGATAAGATTTAGGCAAGACAGAAGTACAGTAAAAAGAATGTGTTAAGAGTTCAGTCATGCAGCTAAACTATTTGTTTTTTAACCTATCCTCTCTCTTTCAAGCTTTCTGCTATGCCATATTTTCTCATGCCTGAGACTTCAATAAAAGCCAGTGAGGAACGTTGGAGGGGGCCACATCCTTATTTCTCCTTATAGAGTACTTGCTGGTGTTGGCCTCCCTGGTTCAGTGCAAATGGACTGAGTAGGAGTTATTCTTTTGTGCTGAGCTGCACTGACATCATAAAAGTCAACAAACAGATTAATGGAACAGAGCAGCAAACCCAGAAAATAGACGCACACTTCCATGGTTCTATGACAATTTACTAAGAAATCCAGTAGGAGAGGAACATCTTTAACAAATGGTACTTGAAGAACAACTGTGACATCCATATTACATTTTTGATTTTCTTTTAGAAAAAAAACATTCAGACCAGAGGCAATAGATATGCTGGAGAAGTCACTTAAATTTCTTTATCTGCAAAAGGTGTGGTTTGCTGAGATCATCTGAACCTTGCCCACAAAGCCTGGAGAGGCAGGTTTTTAGGCTTGTGCCCTGTGCTGGCAGGGGGAGAATGTGGATGCTCAGCTGAACTTGAAGGTGTAGCTAATGGAGAATGAAGCTATAGTTATGAGAACTGCGAAAGCAGTAACCCAGAAAGCCATAGCACGGGTAGTGAAAATGCACCAGTAGGAGTCATAACCAGGAGAAAAAGCAGTCTGGCTGGGAGTTCTGGAAGCTGCACCTCTCACGCAGAGAGGCTTGGGGTCGCTCTTTTTAAGGTATCCTGCAGGAGGGGATACTGCTATGCTTGGCCTCCAAGGTCTCTGCCAGGTCTAGTATGCTGGAAGCCTAAAAAGTAGGGACTCTTTTCTGATAATCCAATTGCCTTTTACCATTTCTACTATGCTTTATTATTGTTGAAGATGGAAATTAAGAGGGAAAAAGGAAAAAAGGGAGATGGAAAAAGGGAAAAAGGAAGAACGAAAAATAAATAAGGAAACAACCTTGGCCACGTTGAGCCCTTTCTGGAATGTGCTTCTCCCCATCCTGCCCACTACACCAACCAGTCTGCCTTTGTCTTATCAGTTCCTCCCGTCCTTTATGAGAGGCATTAATGCCATACCCCCAGTCCTCACAGGCTGAATGAGGAACAACTCACAGCACTTCCCCTGCCTGGAATTACATAGCAATATGTCTGCTCTCTTCTAGTCTGTGAACCCCATGGGTGCAGAGGCTATGTGTATCCTGCTCAAGTCTGTCTCCCTAAAGCCAGAACACAGTGCTTTGCATACAGCAACCACTCATTAAATAGGTATCGAATAAATGACTAAATACCTGTGAGCTCCCTCATGGGCTAGTTAGAGATTTTGTTTTTTAATACTGGCATAATTCAAACATCTATAAACGTAAAGTAATACTCAGCTTCTTCAAATTGGGTTCCTCACTTGAAGGATCCAATATTATTCTAGACTACTGTCTAGGTAGATACTTTGATTTTAATCAGATTTTTACCACAGTAAGTGTCTTATTATGGAAAGAGTTATGGGACTAATTCCCTAAATTTATCTGCAAGAGAAATGCAGTTGACTTTCTGAGAGTCAAGATGAAAAATGCCTCCCCTAGACACCTCATTTCCTTTTATTGTTAGGTGGTCCATTTCAAGAAGACCTGTAGGAGGGTGGAAAAGTTACTTTTTTTGTTTTTGTTTGTCCATAGCCACTGTAAATTAGCCACAAGATTTGTGCTTTAAATAGGCTGGTAATTAGGCTCTAATTAGAATTATATAGTAACTAAGTACTATGCCTAATGATCACAGGAAAAGCACAGAGAACACTAAATGCTAGAAAGAGGAATTGTTAATTTTTGGCTCAAAAAATAAATAATCTCAAAGTTCTTCATTTGGGGTAATTAAATATAAATTGATTAACCCATTGATAAAAAGCACATGCAAAGAGATAGGTCTCTGAAATTTTCACAAAGTTCTTCATTTGGGGTAATTAAATATAAATTGATTAATCCATTGATAAAAAGCATATGCAAAGAGGTAGGTCTCTGAAATTTTGAGCATGCTCTAAATTGTTGGGATTAAGTGTGGCCTTATCAGACTATAAGGGAGGGAGCTGAGGATTTCAGCCACAGCTCCTGCAATGGCCAACTGTGAAGTTTAGAAATGCCAGACTGAGACTACCTTGGTTATTGTAAATTATGTTATAATGAACATAGCAGTGCAGATATTTGTTCAATATACTGATTCATATCCTTTGGATATACAGTGTAACCAGAGTGGGACGATTGACTCACATGGCAATTCTATGTTCAGTTTTTTGTGGAACTTGCAAGTAATTTTCCATAACAGATGTACTAATTTATATCCTGTCAAAAGAATACAAAGTTTCCCGTTTCTCCATATCCCTGCTAACCCTTGTTGTCTTTCATTTTTTTGGTAATGGCCACTTGGCGAAGAAATAAAATGTGGTATGTATACATAATGGAATACTACCTGGCCTTTAAAAAGAAGGAAATTCTGTCATTTGCAACAAGATAGAACTGAAAGATGTTATGCTAAGGAATAAGCCAGGCACAGAAAGACAAATACTGCATGATCTTGCTTATATAGCTAATATAAATTAGTTGAATTCATTAGTTTTACTCATTAGAGTAGAATGGTGGTTACCAGAGGCTGAGGGAAGGGGTGGGATGGGGAAATGTTGGTCAAATGATACAAAGTTTCAGTTAGCTAAGAGGAGTTTGCTTTTGAGAGCTATTACACAGTATGTTGACTATGGTTAATAATAATATATTGTGCATTTCAGAATTGCTAAGGGAATAAATTTCAAATGCTCTTATCACAAAAAATAAGTATGTTAGTATATATGGCTTAATCATTCCACACTGTATATATACATTCTATTGTACCTCATGAATACATATAATTGTAATTTCTCAATAAAAAATAAATGTTACAGAAAGAAATGCTAGGTTGGATCTGAGAGAGTTTTCCAGCACATTACTACTGTTCTAGGCAGTCGCATAGACAAAGGGCTGATGAAAATGCTGATGTGACAGATGGAATGACTGAGTTAATAAAAATGGACCACACAAAAGACATGATTGAAGAGCATGGGTCTTCATAAAAGGCAATAAGTGGCCTAATAACTGCTTCTGGCAGTGAAATTTCTAAGCTACAGTTTTCACTCCAGGAAAAGAAAAGATTAATACCTTAAGGAAACACCCAAGAAGCAACAGTCTGAATGGTGTTTCCTAAACTGAAGATGTTCTTAGTTAAAAGTTCTTTCATGTTACATTTACAACAGTGCTGTGTAAGCTTGTCAGAGATAGAATACAGATCACCAGTTTTACATCACACTTTTAACTCCTCCCTTTGGATTTCAGAAAAGGGAAGGAGCCTGAAGAAAGCACATGCTGGACATATTTTGACATCTACTATGCTGCAAAATAGATCATCAGATGTGCCTTGAGAATAGAAAAAAAATGAAGTAGCTATGTTTTGGAAGTATAAAGAAACAAAAGAGAATTATAATTATGAGCAAGGAACATGTGATTATAAGATGATCAATCAGAATTGAAAAGAAGCAACTATAATTTTCAAAAATGAAAACAATATTTACTTGAAATTGCAAACTTCATGCAAGTTTGTACAGCAGATTAAACAACTTGACAGAGAATTAGTGAAATGAAGAAGGATGTAAACAATTATCCAAAATGCAGTACACAGAGCCAAAGTGAAAAGGAAATATGCCATAATTCCAATCCTGTAGAGACTTAATAACATAACCTCAAAATGTATAAATCATAAAGAGATAGAATTACAAATAGACAAATATTTCATCGTGGTAGATTTGGAAACGACTCTCTTAATAATTGATATATCATGTCGATATATCAATTATTACAGAAATATGGACTATTTGAAATGAGCAGGAATATAGAATGAGTAAGAATATAGAATATTTCAATAGCACAATATTAAGCTTGATCAAAAGATCATATATAGGACACTTTACTCAATAATTCATGAATATACATTCTTTTCAAGCACTTTTGAAATATCTAGGGAAGTTGACCATGAATTGGGAAAATCTTAGTAAATTTCAGGCCATAATCTCTGAGCACAATGTAATTAAGTTTGAAATCAGTAACAACAACAACAAAAAACTATATAAATCTCATATTTAGGAAATTAAAAAATGTATTTTTGGCCAGGTGTGGTGGCTCACACCTGTAATCCTACCACTCTGGGAGGCTGAGGATTGCTTGAGCTCAGAAATTCTAGACCAGCCTGAGAAAAAGCAAGACCCTATCTCTACTAAAAAGAAGAAATAAAAAACCTAGCTGGCCTAGGTTCACGCCTTTAGTCCCAGCTACTCGGGAGGCTGAGGCAGGATGATTGCTCAAGCTCAAAAAGTTTGAGGTTGCTGTGAACTACAATGCCACAGCACTCTACCCAGGGTGACAGAGTGGCCTCTGTCTCAAAAAAACCAAAAAATAAAAATGTATTTTTCAGGAGCCCATGAGTCAAAGAAAAAAGTAAAACTAAAAATTTAAAATATTTAGAATTGAATGATAATAAAAGAATTACTGTGTTATATAGAAAGGCATTTAGTGAGAAAGAAGGCTGAAAATAAATGATAAAATCATCCACCATCAGAAATTAGACAAAAAATATACATATATCATGGAATACTATTCAACCATAAAAATAATGGAGACTTTGCATCTTTTATATTAATGTGTTTAGAACTGGACAACATTCTCTTCAGGAAATTATTTACAGGAATGGAAGAGCAAGTATATAATATACTCAATACTAATATAAAGCCAGCAGGTGAATTAATACATGCCCACACGAGAAGTAAAGCCAATTTAATTTAAGTTGGGGAAAGAGAGGAGGAAGGAGGAGCAGTGTTGTGCTCACACCTAACGGGCATAATGTAAGGGTATATGTCATATGTCCTAGATGTGGCATGCAACCACCAGTGGGACCTTACCTAACAAACACAAATATTGTAACCTTGGTATTTATACCCTCATACAAACTTGATTTATTCTGAAATCAAGAAAAAGAAAAGAAATTAGACAAGGAAAACAACCCCCAAAGAAAGTAGAAGGAAGGGGGAAAATAAAGTAGAAATAGAGAGAATCTAGCAAATTAAAAGTTGGCTTTCTGAAAAGAAAAATACCCTCCACCTTAAAAAACAGAAAGAAGGTACAAATAGTTATAAGCATGAGGCTAGTGATACAGACAGATGGAGACAGAATTAGAGAGAGAATAAGATGATATTATAAACAACGGTTTGCAAGTTAATTGGAAATTTAGATGGAATGAACAAATTCTTAGAATATGTACCTTGCTAAAAACCAACTCAAGATAATATAGAAAACATGAATAATTCTATACTCATTAAAGAAACTGAATTAGTGGTAACATTTTTTTTTCCTAAAAGAAGCCATCAGTCTCGAGCAAGTTCTACTACAAAATAAGGAACAAATAATTTTAGACACACTTTTCTAGAAAATAGAAAAAGAAGACATAATGCCACACTCAACTTACGGAGACAGTATAACATCAGTACCAAAAACTAAAATCTGGCCACGATGAACAACAAGTTCAAAAATTACAGGCCAGTTTTACCTGTGAATGTTAAGCACAAAAATCCTAATAAATATAAGCAGAGTATAAAAAGACAACAGGTAATCAAGTTAAGTTTGTGCCAGGAATGCAAGGTAGTTTAATTTTTAGAAAACTAATTAGTGTAATTCACCAAGCCTACAATCCTAGCTCTTTGGGACGCTAAGGCACACAGATTACTTGAGGTCAGGAGTTAGAGACCAGCTTGAGCAAAGGGAGACCCTGTCTCTACTAAAAATAGAAAAATTAGTTGGTGTGGTGGTGAGTGTCTGCAGTCCCAGCTACTGGGGAGGCTGAGGTAGGAAGACAGCTTGAACCCAGGAGTTTAAGGTTACTGTGAGCTAGTCTGAGTTTGTGGCACTCTAGCCAGGCTACAGAGTGAGACTCTGTTTAAAAAACAAAACAACAACAGCAAACACACGCACACACAATAAGGAGAAGAAAAACTACCTATCTGTGTTAAAATCTCTTGACCTTGGAAAAATAGAAAGGAACTTCTGTATCTGAAAAGGAACATCCCAAACTCCCTGTAGCCAATCTCACACACTGAAGCCATAGTAACAGAAACATGCATTCAGTACTAAATTGGAACTAGTCGCCCAATACCTGTAAGTTCATATGGAAGCAAAATGCAATGATATTCAAGTGGGAGATGGAGAAGAGGATGGGTACATTCCCACCTAACCGGCACATTGCATGGGTATACTGCACACTTTGTGGGGCAAGGACATACCGGTAACTCTGACTTTATCCACACATAAGCAAAATATGTAATCAAATCATATGTACTGCCGTGGGAATCAGAAATTAAAAAAATAAGCAGGAACCGTCCAAGGTTGTTGGCGATGACTAATGTTGTTATTTAGCTTATTATTGGAGCTTCTGGCCAGGACATTACAATGAGAAAAATAAATGAAATTTATAAGGAATAGGGAGGAAGAAAAAAAACCTGCATCTTTTATATGGTAAAAATAATTTCTTAACCCCTCCCAAGCTACATATAATTATAATTAATTTTTTGAAAAGGAATAACATGAGATTCACAGAGCTATTTGGTATTGCTATGCAAGTATCTTCTCTCCTGAAATGCTTGTACATAATACTGTACTTTAGGCTCTCTTGGCCCCGGTCTTCTGAACTTGCCCAGCTATTATGTATTCATACATCAGTCTAACCAGTACTCATGATTCCCAGACTCTGTTGGTTTTGCAAAGGCTCTTAGAATCCCACTAATGGAGAATACACCGAGCAAATGCATGGTACCTGGACACCTGTTGCTGTGTCTTATAGGTAACCAGAATAAGTCCTGATCATTTCAGCACCCATATATAACCTGAAAGCTAAATATACCTGCTTTAAGGTCAGCAGAGGGGCTGTCTCTGACAGAGGTGTGGGCTATCAATAGGACTCTTTGGCCAAGTGAGTTTGTGGCAACTGACCCTTGATAGAGTTGAATTCCCTGACTTGATGTAACAATTGTGCAGCTTTCTCTTAACAGAGTGTTGCAGACCTACTGAGCACTGAAAAGTTACAGATATAGAGCAAATAAAACTTTCCTGTAAATGACAGGGACCACTCAATTTGAGACATCATGTAGTCCAGCTGCCCAAATAGCACAGTCCTCGTATGCTTATTTATCCTGGTATAATTAAGGACACACCTTTTATTCTCAAAAATGTCCCAGAATGATTAAATGATAAATTGTGTGACCTTCATTTAATCAAATTCTACACACAATATTTTCAGCCCTTTCATCTCTACTGACAAGTGACAATGGAGTGAGTCTGGCAGCTTCTGTTCTGTTTCTGGGTTTTTTATGGCTAAATGAGAGAATTTCAGGCCTCTCCCCTTCTAACATCAAAATGAAGTGGAAATGAAGCACAAGTGGAGAACTGAGAGCTTCTGCAGGGATTGGGGTTTGAGGTCTCTGAGCATATTCCACTTTAAAGGAACTCCACATCGTGTTTTGACAGGAGGAAGTCCCGGCAGCCCCAAATCTCCTTCAGCACAATTGGAAGTCTGTAGCATCCCTCAAAATAGGCTCTTTGCTCCACAGTACAAGCTAGTTCTTGGCAGAACAACTTCCTCGCTGCAGCATAAGAAGTGATTTTACAAGTGCTAATCTGGGAGGCTGGGGGCGAGGAAAGGAGAGGAGACCCTGGGAGTCTCTCTTACCAGCAGCTCAGGAGGCTCATCCATATATAACTTCCAGGGGGAAAAGGGCTTTGAATTCAGCAGTGTGGTGGTACGGGTACCACTCAAATTTCTAACCTACATTTAAAAAGGTGGTACTAAAGTAACAATAAAAAAGATTTGTTTTACACTTCAATTAAAACGAGAAAGTCATCTGACAGTGCATTCACCTGAATTAGCTAATGAGATGCCATCTCCATATTATAATGCCTCAGTTTTTAACTACCACAGTAAACAGCTACCTTGTAGTACATTTGCTTCACTGTAATAATATCTCATTTTATTAAGTTGAGAATGGTGTATTATATCACAAAATTGTATGTTTCCCTTTGCCAGCTTAAAAAAATAACATTAAAGGTTTAGACACACAGAAAACTATAAAAAAAAAGTTAGGCTATCAGGCTGCCTCTGGGTAGTGCTTGCTATTTTGGGGTGCAGAGAGGTGAGGGAAACTTTCATACGGTTATGTCCTACGGACCGAGAGATGGCCACTTCTAAAGTCACTTCTCCCCTTCTTCCCTGCAAACTAAAGTTTAGTCAGGTGGCTTAGTTCCCCTTTGAGCTAAGTGTGGCTGTGTGATTATGCTCTTGACATTGGAATGGAAGCACAAGTGATGTGCCCTCTTGTGCAACTCTGCAAATACACAGAAAAGCACGAATTGTACCTTTTAAATGGGTGAGCTCTATGGTATGTGAATTATATCACAGTAAACCTATTTAAAAATACAGGGTTAGAATATGTACATATAGTATTAAAATGCAATAATAATAGCACAGGAATCAGGAGAGGTTAATAAAGTTAAAATGTTGCAAAATAACTGTCTATGATTCCAGAAGATGGACAAAGGTAACAGTCGGTATTAGACTTTAATAAACCAGGAGTATATATTGTAATCCCTATCGTGATCACTAACAATACAGAAAAAAAGATTAACTTTTAAACTGGTAGATAGAGGAAATAGAATGATTAAAAATGACCCACTCAAAACATAATCAAGGAAGGACCAACAAAAGGAAAATAGAAGAGATAGGACAAATAAAAGCCTATATGAAAGTGGTAGGTCAAAACTCGAACATATCACTTATTATAAATATTAGTACACTATATGGCTCAGGTAAATGAATTGTCAGATTAAATAAGAAGCAAATAAAAAAAAAACAAGTAACAATGACATCAGTAAAAACCAAAATCAACCACAACAAATTTTTTTTAGAAGAGACTTATGTAAAACACAATACAGAAAGCTTGAAAGGAAAAGAATAGAGAAAAAATACATTTATATGATGTAAATAATGACAAAACTATGCCTGTCATAGCTATAGAAATATAAAGGAAAATAGATTTTAGGGAAAAAATATTACTAGGTATAAAGAAGAATTTCAACATAAATTTTACCAGGAAGATATAACTCAAAACTTATATATATTTGATAATATAGCCTGAAACATATAAAGCAAATAAAGCAGAAACTGACAGAGAAATAGACATACATGTGATCATACCAAGATACTCTTAACGCACTGCTTTAAAAATCATGTAACAAGTAGATTAAAAGATCATTAAGAATACAGAAGGATTTACTATCATTTATGAACATTGTCTATGGATATATATCTATGTCTGTATATCCATATACATAGTCACTGCATCCAACAACTACACAATACACATTTTTTAAAGAATACATACATTTACAAAAAATTAACCACATACTAGATCACAAAGCAAGTCTCAAAACATTTCACAGGATTGAAATAACACAGAGATGTTCTGTGATTCAGTTAGGTTCAATTGTTCACTTAGGTTAGAAATCAGTAACAGAAATATAACTAAGATATTCCCATATATTTGGAAATTTATTGTTTTATTTTATTTTATTTTTTTGTAGAGACAGACCCTCACTTTATTGCCCTCGGTAGAGTGCCGTGGCATCACACAGCTCATAGCAACCTCCAATTCCTGGGCCTAGGCGATTCTCCTGACCCAGTCTCCCAAGTATCTGGAACTACAGGGATGCCCCCGACAATGCCCGGCTATTTTTTTGTTGCGGTTTGGCTGGGGCCAGGTTCGAACCTGTCACTCTTGGTACATGGGGTCAGCGCCCTACCCACTGAGCCTCAGGCGCCGCCCTATATTTGGAAATTTAGAAAACATACTTCTAAATAACCTGTGAGTTAAAGAAGAAATCAGAATAAAAATTGGAATATATTCTGAATTGAATGATGATAAAATACTTACATAAAACATATTTTATATATTTGTAAAAATATAGAAAATAGTATTTAGCAAACAGTATTTAGCAAAAGTTCTATTGTTTTCAATGCATATAATAGAGCAATAAATGTGGAAGCTTAGTGAACTAAGCACCTCTCTTAATGCTTGCTCCAGAAAAATCCTACACCCTGCTTTCTGCATGCTGGCCCCTGAGGCACTGAATGTGCTGCAGAGAAATCACACAACTAAGTTTCCCACTAAGTAAGGGCCACGGACTTCAAATGGGCACGCCATTCTGATCAGTGATCCTTTGTGTTTCTCCAGTGGACACGCTTCCCCATTTCCTGAGACAGCTCTTGTATATGTCCTCTCTCTTCAAATACTCCTCTTTGAGAAAATGAGGCACCAAGTGGGAATCCTTCATTCATCTCCCTGCCCTAAGTCCCTGGCATCTGCATCCTGCTCCCCACTCTCTGATCAAATTGGAGCATCTCTATCAGAAGCCAGTCACTCACTCATGCTCTGGGTCCTATCTCCTCTCAGACCCCCCGGGCCTCACACCAATGCTTGTCCTGGTTCCCTGATTATCAATTTTTCTCTTCCCACTGGATCACAACATATGTTCTAAAATCATCCATTGTAAATAAACTGAAACCATCCCTTTGACCCCACATCTTTTCCAGCTCTTACCCCATTCTCTGTGGCCAATACTCCTGAGAAGAGCTATCTGAGGGGGCTATCTGTAGTTCCACATTCCCTCTCTGCACTGTCTTTACATAGGTAGGCTCTATCTTCATTGTACTTTTAAAATGGGTAAGCTCTATGGCATGTGAATAGAGCCTCCTATCTTCCCTACCCAGCTGTCTCATTCCTGACCTGCTACCCCTCCCAACCACCAACTGTGTACCTCTCTTAAATGTCTGAGTCCCTGGTCCTGCCATCTTTCTGACAGTCTATAATGAGAACTTTATTACAATAAGAGAACAAGTCAGGTGAGAAGACCTGGGAGATGAAAAAAAAAAAAAAAAAAGAGAAGACCTGGAAGATGGCTTCACTGCAGATGAGAAAGTCAGAATGACTCTCTTCCTCCTGTGCTTTCTTCCCAGCCACAAACTCTTATACCAGAAGGCAAACACATGTTGCTTTGGCTTTGCCTCATATCTTTTTTTTTTTTTTTTTTTTTGAGACAGAGCCTCAAGCTGTCCCCCTGGGTAGAGTGCCATGGCATCACAGCTCACAGCAACCTCTAACTCCTGGCTCAAGCGAGTCTCCTGCCTCCGCCTCCCAAGTAGCTAGGACCACAGGTGCCCACCACAACACCTGGCTATTTTTTTTGGTTGCAGCCATCATTGTTGTTTGGCGGGCCCGGGCTGGATTCGAACCCACCACCTTAGCCACTTGAGCCACAGGCGCCAAGCTGCCTCGTATCTTTTTTAATTCACTCCATGTAGGAGGAGAGGTATCATCTGGGCAGGGAAAGCCACCAACTTTACTACTTGTTGGTTTGTCTTTTAAGGGACAGAGACTTCACCATAATCCACCACATGGAAGAAACACCATCTTTTAGATACCCAACATTTATCAAAATCCCACCTAGAGAAATGATATTTAAGGATATTAAAGAACGGGATGGGGGGAGCACCTAGATTTCTAGCTCCAGAACCAATTTTAATCATGAAAAGCTCTAAATTATAACTTGTAATCTCACTGAGGGTAATGACTATATCATTTGCCTTTGTGACCCTGTTTTGTAATTGACTATATGAAATAAATGATGTCAGTTGAGCCATGCCATCTTAGTTCCACTCAGAAAGCCTTTTATAGCGCTCTCTACTCCTGTAGAGTTATGACTTTCATTAGCATTTTGCTAAAAAGCAGTCTTGTGAAAGATTAGGCCATTATCAAGCATACAGTCCTGCACATCAACGCTTTCCTGTCAAGAATAAAAGGGAGAAAGACCTTCCAGAATTAGAGTGCCCTGAAACTCCTTCCTTGTCTGAAAGTCATTATTTTCACTATAAGACTTAGTAATTGATGAAGGTTTGTTTTCTGCTTTGGCTATCAAGGAACCCAGATAAAAATGTGTGGTCTAACATCTGGAACTGTGTCATTCGCTTTAGGGTATATTTTTGCAATACAACTAGTTTAAATTTCCTAGTCCTATTCTAAAAGGTATTTATCTGTATCTTTCTACGTTAGTGAAGATCTTTTTGTAAGATACTGCAAACCACCATAAGCAGAAGCTGGGGTAAATATTTAAATGCTTAAAATGGATTCTGTAAGGCCCCAAAGAACAAATACTAGTAGGATGGCACTTAGATGAGGTACCTGGATTAGTTAAATTCATAGACACAGAAAGCAGAATGGCAGTGGTCAGGGGGAAGGAAGGGAATGGTGAGTTACCGTTTCATGTGTACAGAGTTTCAACTGAGGATAACAAAAAGTTTTGGAGATGGATGGTGATGGCTGCACAACATGTACTTAATGCCACTGAGATGCACACTTAACAACAGTTAAAGTGGTAAGTTTTTATGATATATATATATATATATATATATCCACAATTTAAAAAAATAATATCTTGGGAGATTTGGTGGTGAAGTAGGTTGGATTAGAATGTGTTGTGATATTTTTTTTTATAGAAGAAATGAGCAAATGAAAAGTACCTAAAGAGTCACAATAAATGTAATGGAAGTGAGGATAAAAAGCAGGTCTCAGCGTGTGGCTTTTACAGACACTGCCTGGGTACGTGGGAGAAGAGAGATGCAAGTGCACCGATAAAATAAGTAATGACATTTTTTCCTCTTCCAAAGGAGCTGTGTTACTCAACCCATTTCTCAGACTACAATCCTTCTATCCCATACGTACCAGCTACCAAAATACTAACTTATTTAGAAAGATAGGATTATACTACCATATATTTAGAAAGATAGAACAAGCCAGGCTTTGTTTCTCAGATGTTTTGTTGTGTTTTGTTTTTTAATTTAATAAGAGGTTGAGTAATGATGGAGCTTTACCTGGATTTGGTAGCTGGTGACAGAGAGTGGTGTCTACACAGAGTGGTGTCTGCAAAGTGAGCGTCCGCAATGGCACAATGCACTATACCCTTCCTCACCCTATGTGGTGGAAACCAACTCCCTGCCCTGCCATGTTGATACAAGCCTGAATGATGCTCTCCAGAGGAACAGGTAAAGACCCTGTGCTGAAACATTAAATGGCCAGCAGAGGGCTTGGAACTGACAGTGGAGATGATGTTCTTCTTCCTCTTGGTTACCCCGTTGTCTCAGTGAATCATGGCAGCTCAAGGGGACTGGAACTGTGGGGATGGTGTTTCTCCTTGTCTTGTATACAACTTGGCTGTTGTTTCTCTGATGGGTATTTGGTTCTATTTCATATATCCCCAAGCTGGTGACAGTATTAACAAATACAGTATTTTGTACAGAGTTTTTACCTGACTTTCAGAACTAAATAATCTTTGCCAGGAGAAAAACATATACAGTGCATCCTCAATAGTAACCCCGGTTCTGGCTTCACAGATATGACACTATATCCCCAACCATTTCAAGAGGCTCATAGGATCTTTTAAGAAAACAAGAGGAAAACATTCAAAGTCCTTGAAGTATTTAGCTCTCCTATAGCAGAACACTCTTTTACTCCCAGAAAAATAGTGAGAATTTTTTAAATGAGAGAACTTGACATTGGTGAGTTTGTGCTGAAAATGATCTTTATTGCTAGTGGCAGGGCAATTTTGTATAATTCTTTGAGAAAGCAACATTGTACTATTTAAGTCAAAAATTTATATAGTTTTTGAACTATGAGTTCCTAGAGTTTTTCTTAAGAAGTTAACCAGAGGCAGTAATAGTTACCATTCAATAAAAAATAAAAAATAAAAAAAATAAAAAAAAAAGAAGTTAACCAGAGGCAAAAGGACATCTGGCTAAAGGTGCCTGTAGTGGCAAAAGCAAAATGAGAGAAGAATGCCAATGTGTAGAATCGTGAGTTAACAAACTGTGGTATGGCATAGTGATGGACTGCTCAGTATACATTTAAATAACTATGACGCTTGCATAGAAATGTGGATGAAAGTTGACATGCTTAAGTAAAATGGTAGTAAAAAGCCGATAGTACCCTGATGATCACCATTTGAAATATGGGCTTACGTGGATGATAACATGCAGAGATGACGATGATAATTTTATTAAGGTGATGGGATCATGGGTGATTATTCACCATGCCTGACACCTGACGAGCACCCCATAAATGTTGGCACTGAAATTGTTATCACCATCTCTTGGAACTTATTTTGGGGTATCTAGGGCCACCAGGAAGAGGAAAAGTTAGGTTTCATGTGGATTAGCTCCCTTCAAACCAGAGAACAAGGGAACTAGTTCTCTCTGAGTAGAAACAAGGTCATTGTTCATTCTGAATACCAATACCCAGCTTGACTCGTGTGATCGTTGTCCTCTGTGCTCAGGGAAAACCCACTCAGTATAGTCTACTGCTGTTGCCCTACAGAACCCTCCTGGTACTTCGGAGGGAATAGCTCCTCTTGGTCTGCAGCTGTCCCCTGTATTGCTGGCGCCTGGCTCCACAGCACCAGAGGTCACTAGTAATCCCAGTCATTGTGATAATTAAAATACTCTCACAAAAGATACTTCTGAACATTCCCTGGGAAATGACACTGACCCCCACAAGAACCACTGGGTCCATTTCCCACCCAGACCCCTGATTGGCTTTACAACTGCACAGAGCCTTTGTTCAACCCATTCACAGGCAGGTAAGTGATGTGTACCTACTTGCTTAGTTCATACAATTTCTAAGTTGCAGACATGAATCTAGTACTCTTCTGGGAAGCCCAGAGGTAAAATCATTCTTTACCATCCTCAACTTTGAAAACCTCTGACCATCAATAAAATATGATTATTTTATTCCTGACCTAGTTTAATAATTTTTTTCCTAAAGGTCATTATGTGTTTATAATGTTTTCCTGATTGCATAAATATTACAGTAAGAGGTCATTATAGAAATTTTAGAAACAACAGAAAAACAGAAAGGATGTAAAAGTTGCCTATTACATGAAAAGATACAAACCCATATTATTTGAACACATAATACATTTTTACTTGTATTGTAACATAGAAAGACATCCAGTAGGAAGGTGTTAAACACAAGGGCACAGGGATGTGAACTGCTGAAAACACCTTAGACAACTCGTATTTTAATCATCCACTTGCTCCTATTAACAGAACCTGCGTCCCTATCCAAGTGAGTGCTTAGATTATATTAACTATAAATTATTTGCAATGTAGAACCTTTTTAGTAATGAGATTCCACTGAATAAATTTTATGACTTCCACTTAATTATTAAAAATATATTGAACCAAAATAGGAAGTTAGTAAAGTGATATACACTTAAATTAGAGGTACAACCTCCAGAGGATCATAGGTTTTCATTTATCTCAGGAGTTTTAAGTAAAAGATTAAAATTCTTATGAAAGTGTTGAAACCAGCACTCATCAACAACCTCAATTCCACCCCAAGCAAAAACCCTTCCCACACCCTGTGAACAGGAGTGGTGATATCACAGAAATAAAGGAAAAAAGACTAAAGACTGCACTGCCCCCTACCAGAGGTGCAATTTGGGAAGAGGTTCCCTTTGATGGACCAGGATGGTCTTAATGGACCTGTGTGTGTCAGAGCTCCAAATGCAGGATCTTCCATATTCACCAGGTATTCACAAAAGGGTAGGAGAAGTACAGTGTGGTGGTGGGAAACTGCAAAGGACTTCCTGAGCTCATCTGAAAGGTCTCCTTCTCTCCCTTCTACCTCTACTCCTCTGAAACAATGATCAACACTGAAACTCCAAATCCAACTCTCTCCCACTATATAGCCCCTGGGCGGTATGCAGCAGAAGGGCAAGGCTTCCTTCTCCACCTTGACAAGGCCTATTTCTCCTAGAGATGATGGCTTATTTGAACATATATAAACACATATTGTGCAGTTAAGGAATAGTTTATCCATTTCTCCAGCCTTTGTCCCACCTAAAAAGAATTGTGACCCATGAAACACAGTCTGGGGCTCTGAGATTTCAATTACTCAATTGCTGGTAACCTACTGTGTGCCAGACATTATGCTTGAGCTATGTGGGGTACAAAGATGAAGAGAAGACAAGAGTCTACCCTTCAGGACATGGCAGGATGAGGTTCAACTGTGCACTGAGATGAAGGACAACAGAGCCACATGCTCCTTCTGGGTGTAATGATGTGAAATGGAAGATTTGTTAAATTCTTTCCTCAGCTAAAAGCATCTCCCTTTTATTTTAAAACTGTCATTGCCTTGTGGATGTTCTGTGACTCTTTCTGGCTTCTTTGCCATGTTTGCTTATATCTTTTTCTTCAGTTTCAGTCATGCTGAGACTACTTTAGCCTAACGTCCCAAAGTCCCAGCTTTGAGGGATCACAAGTTTCAGGACAGATAACAATATCCATCATATAGCAATGATGAGTGGAAGGTATCAAAGAAACACAGAAAATCCCTCACAGGGTGTAATGGGTTGACTTATATCTTCCCATCTCGCCCCCCAAAAAGATGTGTTGAAGTCCTAATGCCTAGCACCATGAAAATGCCTTATTTGGAAATAGGGTCATTGCGTATGCAGTTAGTTAAGTTAAAATGAGGTCATACTGGAGTAGGACGGGCCCCCATATGACCAGTGTGTCCTTAGAAGAAGATGGGCATGGGCCACACGGGGAAGGAAACAAACAGGAAGAACTCCACTGATGATGACGGCAGAGACTTGAGCAATGAAGCTGCAAGCCAAGGAACTCCAAAGACTGACAACAAACCACTAGAACCCAGGAAGAGTCAAGGAAGGACCCTTACAGGTTTGGGAGGGGAGCATGACGCTGCCTACATTATGATTTCAGATTTCTGGCACTTCTATTGTGTTAAGTCACCTAGTTTGTGGTACTTTTTTTGTGGTAGCCCTAAGGAAGAAATTCACAGGGTCAAAGTTAATCATCTGTAGGGAATACGGAAGTTTGTGGGTCATCACTCCCCAAATATTGTCCAGGCAAGGACCACATTCTGCTGCCTTTAACAGAGTGAGGAATTAAGACAAAGAGTAAGGAGGATTCATTTCTCCAACCAATACAAGCTTATTTTATCACTTTTCACAAACAAGATCAAAATTACCTTTCTGGGGCAGTAGGAGCTGCTGCTAACAAAGTCAAGGAAGAGAAACAACTATTATCTCAAGGAACAGAAATGCCAACTTGACCCCAGGACCTGCATGGTTTGAGGGCAGCTATCCTTGCCCATTTTGCTATAGAGCAGTGTTCCACAAACTTTGTTTTGCATTTTCCTAGAGAGCCTTTTTAGATATTTTTTTTCTCCTGGTTGCTCATATAAAAAATTTTAATTGCTATTATCTCAGCTACCTGTGAATGTACTGGTATACACACACACACACACACACACACACACGCACATAAATATATATGACAAGAGCAACATTCTCCTCTCCCTGTAAAGGCTATTTTGTGTCCCTTTGCAGGGATGTAGGCCTATTGAGAATGCACAGGCTAGAAACAAAAATCTAGGTTTGGATCCTACTCTCACCCTTACTTAAAACATGACCCTGGGCTTACTGCCTTGGTAAGCTCAGTTTCTACAATTATAACAGAGGGTGCTGTTCACTTATAGGACAACACATAATAACACGGAGAGCATCTATACCTCATCAGGAGTCTTCTCTACAATCTCTGCCCACAGCCTAGATTGAGACCTCATGAAATGAGTCTTGCCAAAAGACTGCTCTTTACTTTGTCCAGTCTGACTTTCTCTCCTGTCCTCACATGCAGAACTCCCACCTCGTAGAAGCCCAGTTCATGCGTTCCTTTCTCTTGCCCTACCATTGCTCTAGCCACTGGGCATCCCGAGCATTTTGTAATTTTCACAGAACACTCTTTACCCTTTCACAATTGCCCATGCACAGACCTTTCTCCAGATTATCAGAGAATAAATTGTAATCTGTTTGTCTCTTTAACCTTGGCCACTAATACAGGCCTGGGAACCTGTGAAAGGGTTTCAGAGAAATTTCAAAAAAAATCAAAATTTCTACCTGGTTCTTTTCTCAAAGTAACGGCCATATAACCTATACAAAGATGCTTCAAGAGGAAAAGAGAAAAGGAACACTACAAATAAAAAATAGACCAAGAATTCATTCCAAAAAATTATACCACAAATAACGGAAGTGAAAATTTGAACAAATATTTCTTCAGGAAATTGGTGACAGGTAGTCAAGAGTTATTGCTTTAGCATAGGTCTTCTGTATAGGTCAAACTAGTAAGCACTTATAAAAGAAAATAAGTGAAAAATATATAGTTTTACCACTGGACACATCAGCACATATTTCTAGGAACAAGAACCCTCTCTTAATATGAACATGATCAATTTCAGGAAATTTAAAAATAGACTACTATTCTCCTATTATCAATATGCAAACATTGCCAATTGTCCCAATGTTCTTTATAGCAATATTTCCCTACCTTAGGGGCAATCGAGGATCAGGCATTTCATTTAGTTATTATATCTGCTTGGTCTTCTCTAATCCTAACATTTTCTAGTCTCTTTTTGTCTTGTGTGTATGTAGTTTTACCACTGGACACATCAGCATTTTGAAGACTTCGAATCAGTTATTTCTTAAAACATTCTGCAGTGTGTATTTGTTTGATGTTTCCTCAAGGTTAGGTATAGTCTGAAATTTGGACAGGTAGATTGTCTCTCACAATCAGGAATGAAGCTTTACACTAACTTCTAAACCTTTTGCTCCTTCAAATTCTTCAATCTAGTCAAGAGATTTGGCAGTATCATAGCTTTTCCACTGAATAGTCCTGGGTATCATGGGATTTTTCAAGCACACAGTAACTTCCCTTGACTTGTGGCATTTTATAGTGTATAAAGACATCTTAGGAGCTACTTATTCAAGGTAAGTTGAATAAAAAATGGCACATTATGGTACCAGGACAATTAATACAATTGAAGTAATCATTTCAAGAGCATATAACTTGTACAAAAGGCCATGTCTACAAGTGAGCAGACAATTATAATTACAATTTGCTCTTTCCATGGGGCTTGGCAAGTATATTTTGGTATTTTTTTTAAAGACACATCCTGATTTCAGGAACATTAAAATGTAAAAAACTCAGGCATCTTATAAATAAGGTAACAGGATTTAGAGTTAACATTATTTGATTTTTAGTTGATTTTGGTGCCCAGGGATTCTGTATATACCTCATATACATCATACATTTTCTAGAATTTATTTTCAAATAAATTATATTTGGTAAATTTTTTACAATAAATAATGCTTTAGGCAGGGCATGGTGGCTCACACCTTTAATCCTAGCACTATGGGAGACTGTGGTGAGGTCTGGAGTTTGAGACCAGCCTAAGCAAGAGTGAGACCCTGTCTTAATAAAAAATATAATAAATAAAATAAATATAGCTGAGCATGGAGCCATGTGCCTGTAGTCCCAACTACTTGGGAGGCTGAGGCATGAAGACTGTGTGAACCCAGAGGTTGCACTGAGCTATCATGATGCCAATGCACTCTATCCCAGGCAACAGAGTGAGACTGTCTCAAAAAAGGTAATGTTCTTTTTTTCAACATATGATTAAGAGCCATTTCTATTTTCTTTTCATTTTAAATTTGTGTTCATATCTTTTGCCCATCTTTCTGTGTTTACTTTTGTCAGGCCAATAGATTCATAATGAAGAAACAAAGTCCTATCAGTGAAACATTTCATGAAAGCACTTGTGTCTAACTAAGTTTTCAAAAAGATTTTACTTAGGGAGCCCTGTCCCGTCAAAGACCAGTCATAAAGCCTGTTAATTGCGTGAAGGAGAGAAAATAATAGAATAAGAGTGTTTAAGGGTTAATAATCTACTTGTACAGACAAAATAAACTTACATTCCATAAGAAAGGTAATGTTTTAAAATCTTTTAATATTATCTCTGATTGCAATAAAAAGGTCATTGTAAAAATAATTAAGATTATAGCTGTACAAATGCAAAACAGCAAAAAAAAAAGGAAAGAAAACTTAAGGAATGATGAAAGCAAAGATTATAAAAATGTATAAGGAAGGCAGAAAAGCAGAAAAATAGAAAATATATAAAAAGGAGATGAAGAATCTACTCTGGAAGTCAAGAAAACCTGAGAAAAAAAGCAAGTCCCTCTTGACGATTTTGCATTATGGAAAGCATACTAGAAACATGAACTCATTAGGGCAAGTACTTAAGAAACTGAAGACAAAATAGTAAACAGAATAGTATAAAAAGAAGATCATACTCTAAAGAAACAAACTAAAGATAAAACACCACTATTGCAGGACTGCCAAATAAATTAGAATCATCAAGAAACAGAGTAGGTAGGTCTGAAATTCAAACTATGGACATAAAAGACATGAAATAATAATCAGAATGAATACATAGGAAAATGACCAAGTGAATTCAGAAATTGAACACAATAGATATTCAAGACAGATGGGAAGCATTCAACATAAGGGTAACTGTTGTTTATGACGTCAAGTGAGTGAAAAATAAAACAAAAAATATATTCAGAGGTATGATAGCAGGAAATTTCTTTGAAATAAATGAGAGATTGAGTTTATATCCAAAAGGCATAATGTATAATGTACTTCAATCAAAACTATTGCCACATTGCAACTTATGGTGCTGAAGTTACAACTTCATGTATACAGACAGAATTCTTTAGGAAACTGGGCAAGAAACATGTTTGAGAACCAAATGGGAAAAAGTCAGTCTGGCTTGAAATTTCACCAAAGGAACATTCAAGGCCATTCATGGACCAGGATCTGCAGTGTTCTAAGGCGAAGAAAATATAATCCAAGGTTACTGAATATACAGCCTGAGAGCTAAACTTGATAATATTGAATTGTATAATGGAAAATTGCTAAGAACAGAATTTAGATACTCTCGTCTCCCCGACAGAAGTAACTATATGAGATGACAGATATCCTAATTTGCCTGTCATGATCACAATGTATATCAAACATCATGTTGTACACTCTAAATTTATATAATACAAGACAAACAAAAAAAGAAACTTAGGTAAATTGTTAAGAATGTAGAAAGGCATTAGTCAGACATTCTCTAATCCAAAAGATTTCAGGACAGCTGAACTGAAAGATAACAGAACCAGCACAACTATAAGATAACAGAATCCAGTCAATAAAATATATTTATAGAAAAGTCTTGGTTAAGAACTAGTGCAAATTCAGTGCCAGGAAGCAGTGGAGGTGTGTTGGTCAGAACAGGCTAGATACTAGAAGAAAAAAATCCTCAACTCTTAGTGACTTCAGTCATCACAAATTTATTTCATAATTATGCAGAATCTGTTACTAGTCTCTGGACCTCCCCAGGGATCCCATCTTCCATGTCAAGTTTCAACATTCCAACACATGATTTCACAACTGTCAAGGTAAGGGAAGAGGGCTCTGGAGCATTTCTCAAGGGCAACTGGATGCTTCTATCCAGATGTGACACATGGGTCCCTTACACTCGTATTTTTCTTTTTTCCTTTTATTAAGTCATATACACATGGATCATAAATACATTTGTGCATTTGTGTTGATTTTTTGTACAATTTGGAGTGCTTACATCAAACTAATCAACATAGCTTTCACCTCATTTACTTAATTATTGTGTTAAGAATTTATGTTCTATTCTTGATAAATTTGACTTGTACCCTTGCAATATGCTCCATAGGTGTGGTCCCACCATTTATCTTCCCTCTATCAAACCTCCCCACTCCCCTTCCATCCCCCTCCACCTTGCTCCTTCTCCTATAGTTGTGATCTATCTTTCATAGAAGGTGTGAGTAATTATAAATTGGTTTCATGAAAGTACTGAGTACATTAAATACTTTTTCTTCCATTCTTGAGATACTTTACTAAGTAGGATATGTTCCAGCTCTATCCATGTAAACATAAAAGAGGTAAAGTCTCTGTCTTTTTTTAAGGTTGCATAGTATTTCATGGTATACATACACCACAATTTATTAATCCATTCATGGGTCGATGGGCACTTGGGCTTCTTCCATGACTTGGAAATTATGAATTGAGCAGCAATGAACAATCTGGTGCAAATATCTTTGTTACAAAGTGATTTTTGGTCTTTTAGATAAACACCTAGTAGAGGAATTGCAGAATCAAACGGCAAGTCTACTTTTAGATCCCTGAGTGTTCTCCAGATTTCTTTTCAAAAGGAAGTATGTATTAGCTCGCATTCCCACCAGCAGTGCAGAAAGGCAGAAGTGTTCCCTTTTCTCCACGCCTGTAGTTTCAGGATTTTGTGATGTAGGCTACTTTTACTGGAGTTAGATGATATCTCAAAGTGGTTTTGATTTGCATTTCTCTGATAATTAAAGATGGTGAGCATTTTTTCATGTGTCTGTAGACCATGCACCTGTCTTCTTCAGAGAAGCTTCTGTTCACGTCTCTTGCCCACAATGAAATGTGATCACTTGTTCTTTTCTTATTAATACGTTTGAGTTCTCTGTGGATTGTGGTTATCAGACCTTTGTCAGAAACATAACATGCAAATATCCTCTCCCATTCTGAGGGCTGTCTACTTGCTTTATTTACTGTGTTCTTGGCAATGCAGAAGCTTTTTAGTTTGATTAGATCCCAGTAATGTATTTTTGGTGTTGCTTAATTGCCTGGGGGGGGGGTCCTCTGCATAAAGTATTCTCCCAGGTCAATTTCTTCAAGTGTTTCCCTTGCACTCCCTCCAAGAATCTTTATAATTTTATGCCTTAAGTTTACGTCTTTTATCAAGTGAATCTTTATAGTTTCATGCCTTAAGTTTACATCTTTTATCCAGTTAAAGGTGAAAGGTGTGGGTCAAGTTTCAGTCTTCTACAAGTCACCAGCCAGTTCACCCAGCACCATTTGTTAAATAGGGAATCTTTCCCCCAATTTATATTTTTGATAGGCTTATCAAAGATCAGATGATGATGTGTCTGGGTTCAACTCTTGGTTCTTTATTCTGTTCCATACATTTACCTGTCTATTTTTGTGCCATCTACCTCTCTATTTTCATGCTATTTTAATCACTATAGATTTATCATAGAGTCTGAAGTCTGGTAGTGTAATTTCTCCTGATTTGCTTTTATTTCTGAGTAAAGTCTTGGCTATTTGAATTTTTTTCTGTTTCCATATAAAATGAAGTACTACTATTTCCAGATCCTCAAAGTATGACTGAGGTGCTTTAATAAGGATTGCCTTAAATCTGTATATTGCTTCAGGTAGTATGGACATTTTAACAATGTTGATTCTTCCCAGCTATGAGCATGGTATGTTTTTCCATTTGTTAACATCTTCAGCTATTTCTTTTCTCAGAGTTTCATAGTTCTCTTTATAGAGATTTTTCACATCCTTTGTTAGGTACATTCCCAGATATTTCATCTTTTTTTGCACTACTGTAAAAGGAATGAAGTTCTTGATTGTTTTTTCAGCTTGACTATTGTTGGTATATATAAATGCTACTGATTTGTGAGTATTGATTTTGTATCCTGAGATGCTGCTGTATTCCTTGATCACCTCTATAAGTTTTGTAGTTGAGTCCCTAGGGCTTTCCAGGTATACAATCATATTAGGTGTGAAGAGTGAAAGTTTGATCTTCTTTGATCCTATATGGATACCCATGATTGCCTTCTCTTGCCTGATTGCAAAGGCTAAACTTCTATCACAATGTTAAAGAGCAGTGGGGAGACAGTGGGGCAACCTTGCCTGGTTGCTTATCTGAGTGGAAATGTTTTCAATTTTACTCCATTCAATATAATATTGGCTGTGAGTTTGCTGTAGATGGCCTCTATCAGTTTAAGAAATGTCTCTTCTATACCTATTTTCTTATGTGTTCTGATCATGAAAGGATGCTAGATATTGTCAAAAGCTTTTTCTGCATCAATTGAGAGAATCATATGGTCTTTATTTTTTATTTTGTTTATGTGATGTATTATATTTATAGATTTATGTATATTGAATTAGCCTTTAGACCCTGGGATGAAACCCACCTGGTCATGATGTATAATTTGTTTGCTGTGTTGCTGGATTCTGTTTTCTAGGATCTTATTGAATATTTTTCCATCAATATTCATTAGAGATATTGGTCTATAGTTTTTTTTTCTTGTTGAGTCTTTTCCTGGTTTGGGGATCAGGGTGATATTTACTTCATAGAATGTGTGGGGAAGAATTCCTTCTTTTTCTATGTTTGGAAAAGGTTAAGTAATATAGGTACTAGTTCCTCTTTAAAGGTTTGGTAGAATTCTGATGTGAAGCAATCTGGTCCCAGACTTTTCTTTTTGGGGAGATTTTGTATAGTTGATGCTATTTCAGAACTTGATATAGGCCTGTTCAAAATTTCCACTTCTTTCTAAGTCTAGGAAGGTGGTGTGCTTCCAAGTATTGGTCTATTTCCTTCAGATTTTCATATTTCTGAGAATAGAGTTTTCTGTAATATTCATTAAGGATTTTGTGAATTTTTGAGGAGTCTGTTGTTATTTTAACTCTCTCATTTCTGACTGATGAAATTAGAGATTTTACTCTTTTATTCCTGGTTAGGTTAGCCAAAGGTTCATCTATTTTATTGACCTTTTCAAAAAACCAACTTATTGATTCATTGATCTGTTGTATAATTCCTTGTTTTCAATTTCATTTAATTCTGCTCTAATTTTGGTTATTTCTTTTCTTCTGCTGAGTTTGGGATTGGAATGTTCTTCCTTTTCCAATGCATGAGATGTCTCATTAACCTGTTGACTTCCTCTCTTCCCGTTCTCTTGAGGAAGGCTTGCAACACTATAAATTTCCCTCTTAGGACTGCCTTTGCAGTATCCCAGAAGTTCTGATAATTCGTGTCTTCATTATCATTTTCTTCCAAAATTTTGGTAATTTCCTTCTTAATTACATCTGTGATCCAGCTATCATTCAGCATAAGGTTATTTAGTTTCCATGTTTTTGCATATGTATGCAGATTCCTGTTGTTGCTGAGTTCAACTTTTATTCCATGATGGTCTGAGAAGATGCAAAGAATAATTTCTATTCTTTTAAATTTGCTCAGGTTAGACTTGTGACCTAAGATGTGATCAATTTTGGAGGATGTTCCATGGGCTGATGAGAAGAATGTGTATTCAGTTTTTGTTAGGATGAAATATTCTGTACATGTCTATTAAATCCAATTGTTGAATGGTTAAGTTTAAATCTAAAAATTCTTTGCTTAGTTTCTTAATGGAGGATCTATCCAACACTGCCAAAGAAGTGTTAACTATTATGGTGCTGGAGGATATCAAATTGCTCATGTCTGTTAAAGTCTCTCTTATAAAATGAAGAGCATTCTGGTTGGGTGCATAAATGTTAATAATTGACATTTCATTATGTTGAGTATTTCCCTTAACAAATATGAAGTGACCATCCTTATCTTTCCTTACTTTTCTTGGTCTGAAGCCTATTGTATCTGCAAATAAAATTGCAACACCTGATTTTTTTTTGGTTTCCATTTGCCTGAATTATAGATGTCCATCCCTTCTCCCTGAGTCTTTATTTATCTTTTAAGGTAAGATGAGATTCTTGTATGCA
>CAUYQV010019253.1:0-11251 GCA_963574575.1 Galagoides demidoff | reverse complement strand
GGTTCGAATCCCCAGCCCGGGCCCGCCAAACAACAATGATGGCTGCAACCAAAAAATGGCCAGGCGTTGTGGCGGGCGCCTGTGGTCCCAGCTACTTGGGAGGCAGAGGCAGGAGACTCGCTTGAGCCCAGGAGTTGGAGGTGGCACTCTGCCCAGGGGGATAGCTTGAGGCTCCGTCTCAAAAAAAAAAAAAAAATAATAACTTAGAAAGAAATTTTCAATATGAAAAATCTTGTAGTCTCACTTTTGAGTATACATCGAAAGGAAATGAAATCAGCATGGGGAGAGAGACCTGCTCTGTTGGATTCCCCACAGTATGCTCCACTCTAGTTGACATGTGACATCATTGACGTGTAGCCAGCAGGAAGTGATTGTGCAGCACAGGGTCGCAGTCATCTCCGGGCCTCAGGTACTGGGTGTGGACTAGGCCAGGGTGCTGTCACCTTGACCCCCCACATCCAGACGGGAACCGGCTTGTAGGCCATGGGGCGGGCGTATCAGGGCAGGGGCACCAGCCAGGTGTGGAGCTTTGCAAGCGCCCAGCGTAGGGCGGCCCCGCAGTAGGTCAGCTGCCACGTGAGCCAGGGGCCCTGACGGCTCTGGCCTGCCGGTCCTCCTGGGGGCCGAAACTCAGCCAGAGCCACCTCTAGCCTGCCCAAGTGGTTGAGGAGTCGGAACGGTGGACTGGACCTGGACACATGGGCTTGTGGAGATAGCCAGCAGTGGCACTTTGGGGAGGTGGGCTGATCCACACGGATGTCATGCTGGGACCCTGATGTTCACTCCTCCTTGATGGTCTCAACAGGTTCTCTCTCTAGGTTGTTTTCCCTGTTTTGTGGCTGGCATCTTTAGGGGCAGCAGGATGGAGTTTTCAGGATGGCTACTCACAGCCAGCTGTCAGGGCCTCATTCTGACGTCTCCTCGTCCTCCCCATTCGGCCACCCACCTGGCCCCACCCTCCATCCCCCTCCCTTCTGTTATTGGCCTCCACAGCCCTTCGTGAGGACCCCTCCCTGTCTCCCCTGGAACCCAGCACCAACTCCAGGGGGCCTCCCTCTCAGTCCTTTTCTCCTTGAAAGAAAAGGAACTCCCTCACCCAGGCCCTGTTCCCACCACCCGTCTCCCAGGTATCCCCAGCCTTGAAAACTGCCTCCTCTGGTCTGATCTCCTGCTCTGCTGGAATCAGGCTTCTTTTCTTTGTCATGGGCAGGGGATGGTGGCTCCCTGATCTTCCTGTTGTAAGCTCCTGTTCCCCCCAGGTCCCCCTGCTTTCTCTCATTCCCCCCACCCTACAGGCCTTCCCAGCCATGTTCCCAAACTCCCTCCTTCCCCCTAGGGTTGCCAAGAACAAGCTTCAGAACAAGGAAGAAAAGTCCCAAGTTTCACAAAACTCCCAGGTTTTCAGTAGATGAACAATGGCGGAAAACTCACGGAGGTTTGCTGAGTAGATGAGCAATGGTGAAAAACTCACCGAGAATTTATTAATTACTGTGATATAACTATAACCATTGTGATATAAGACGTATCCATTGTCAACCAAAGCTGTATTAACCATTGTTACATTATTGTAACCATTGCTGTATCCATGACCACCCAAGCTGTAACCCCCCTTAACCAGCCACATTTCACTTCTGTAATATGCTTGCACAAAACCTATAAAAGACAACTCACCCCCGTACTTGGTGACTGACTGCCTCTCGAAGCAGCAGCTCCTGTGGCAGGTAAAATAAATTACCAATTAACTACATGTAAGTGGGGGTCTGACTCTATCTTTTCAGATCATAGGGAGTACCACATTCCCTGTACATTGGTCTCTGTGTCTGTGTGCAGTCCCAGGGGAGACATCCCGCCTTCTGTGCCTCTTGGGACTGGGCTCACTGGCCACCTGTCTGTGCCGGCTGACACCTGTGGGTACACAGGAGATCAGGAGTGAGTGCCCCCTGACCCATCCCTAGACTTCTGGGGCAGAATTCATAAAGCCAGCCTCCCAGAGTGACTTCAAGTTAGGAATGGCTCTGCCCCCAGATGCCCTTCTCTCTTCACTTGCCCACCGTCTCCACCCCCAGAGCCCCAGGGTCTAGCCTTTCTGTTGCCTGGGGATGACTGGGAGCTTCCTGGCTGGCTCCTGCAAGCACTTCCTCAACTCTGCACTCCCAACGTGGCTCTGCTGGCAGGGTCACCACCACAAGGAACCCGGTTTCTCCCAGCACCTTAGCAGTGCTGGGGCACATTGACTGAAGCCCGCTGCCCCCTTTTTCATCTCACACCTGTGCTTCGAACCTCCCTAGCCCACAGGGTCACATCTCCAGACCTATCTGGGCAAAGGGGAGTTTGCATCCTAACTGGTCCTTTGTTAGAATGCTCCAGGGTCTTGTGGACTTCCATCTTCCCCCGTCTCCCTACCTCCTAGGTAGGGAGGGATTTGGAGCTACTGATTTGTTCCTTCCTCTGTCTACACTGGGACTTGTGTCTTCTGCCTTCTCTTCAATGGGCAGGTTCCACCTGTAGAGAGTGTCTTTGTGTGTCTCTGCAGGAGAACTCCACTGGGAAATGACCAGGTGTCCAGCAGGCATGCGATTTTATAAGGCCCTCCGCCCCCTGCTGTGTTTTCCCAGTGTCCTTGGCTGTGCCCACACCATACCTGCAAGCAAGACTTGACTCAGTTAGGCAGCTCTGGGTGGTTGGTTGGTGTGATTTCTCCACCCCAGCTACTCCTTCTCCACTACTCTTTGAGCTCTTTTCCTGAGTGGGGAATAGAGACAAAACATGCTGTGTGTTACATGCATATTTGAAAGAATGTACAGTATTTGGTGGTGTGCTCTGAGATGCTCTTGGTCCATTAGCTTCAAGATGTCTCTGTGTCTTTGTGTGCATCAGTGTGTGTATGTGTCATACGGCCTAGGGCAGCCCACTTTTAGTGTAAAGGGCCACAGAATCTTTGAGGGTCTCTTGCCCCCACAAGCAATCTGGGTAGCAACTCCTGGGTCCAACCATCATGGGGGGGAAGGCAGCCCCAGACAGGACAGTTGGGAAGGCAAGGCTGTGGTGATGTTCCTGATGACACTGATTTCTTAAAACCGGTGGCAGAGCACATTTCCTAGAGGGTCATAGTTACCCGGAGTTCTGCCAGTTTTGAAGTGTGTGATGCCACGTCTTATTTCTCTTTAGTACTGCCTGATAGACCAGTATTGCCCTCAACTGGTCCCTAGCCCACTAGCTGGCTGCTGGAATCATTTGTCTGCTTTCACCCTCTGCTTCTCTGTTTTAGGTGGAATCCCTCCGGTATGGCTTTGTCCATTTTGAAACAAATAACAGCTCGAGGTGTCCCAGTGTTTGAATCCGTCTAACTTATACTTTTTCTGCCATCCAGAGAATCTTTATGTTTCTAAGGGCTGGGGTGATTAAAGGGTGACCATATGTGTTATCTTCTTAAGGCTTTCAGCTAATTAATGACCTTCATTACATTTGTAAAATACGTTTGTCTAGGAAACAGTAGATTTCTCTGGGGATTAGGAGAGTCATAATGGGGACTGATGCAATAGGGGCTAAAGTATGCCTCTCCCATTTACATCCATTAAGGCCATTGGCCTTCAGTTTAAACCTGCAATTTTATGTTACTGGATAAAAGTATAAAATTAACCGCCAAGAAAGAATGTCTGGAAAATAAACACATAAAACAAATTTCAGTCTGTCTGGCTGAAGACTAAATGTAATTCATGTCCCTCTCCTGCTAAGGTCACCATTAATACCAGACTTTCATTAATACATGCATGCATGCCTACCTTTCAGTTGAGAAGGCAACTTTTTAATGTGTAAGTAATTGGAGTTTCTAAGATCTGTTCTGCTTTTTTTTTTTTTTGGTTAGAGCTTCATTGTCTCTTTTCATCAGGGAAGATGCTCACCTTTACGGTGCTTCACCAGTAAGCAATAACAATTTTGCTGTGCTTCCCATTCATTCCTAGTCTGAGGAGGGACCTTCATCATGATAATCCTGTCCATGAAGTTGAACAATTAAGTTTTAGAAATCATCCTAGAAAAAGTGCTACAGTGGAGAAAAAGTGCTAAGTTTTTATCTACCAGGTACAATGTAGGGGTAATAGCACACCTGGGTGAAGGACTCAACTAGAACTTTGACTTGACTTTATAAACACAAGCAATGTAACCTAATTATATGTACCTTCATATTAATTCAAATTTTAAAAAAGAAATTAAAAATTAGAGAAAGTGCTGAATATCACTATGGTCACCTTCAAAGTACTCCCCTTGACCACTTGATGACTATAGCCCAATTCAGTGCCCACAAAACCCAATTCACTTCTCACCAAGCCCAATTCACTTTCCTCTTAGACTTACAGTGAAACAGTCTATCCCTTGCATTTGGTTGAGCCACATAACTGAGTTCTCATTAATACAACATGGGGAGAAGTTAGTGATGTCATGTTTGTATTTGGCTAGATATATGCAGGGTGTCCATGAAGTTCACGCACAATTTAAAATAGTTGTACATTTTAAATGCTCGTGAACTTTATGGACACCCTGTCTATGTATTTTACATGTGTGATCCTCCTCTGTCTCTTCTCCATGGATAGCCATGTTGGAAACTATACATTGAAGAAAATAGCATCATTAAACATAATTGTCCAAGCATCCCGATTGATTTATAGATCTTAGTTCATCCATGGCCCACGGTAGAATCAAGATGAAGAATTGTCTTAGAGCAGCTGGAATAGCATACTTTGTGTGTAATACAGATTGTATCCCAGGCAATGCCTTGAGAACTATGCACTAGACCCCCTTCCTGGATTTATCTGACTCCATTGCTTCTTCCCAAGATTTGATCACTCCAAGAGAATGGCAGTAAGTGCACTTCTATTCTTTATAGTTCCTCTCCTATCTCCTCTACTGAGACTTACCCACAGAGCCACAGCTTTTAACTCATTTTTCTGAATGATAGAAACTATTGCTATTCCTGTTTGCTCTTTTTTCTGTGAGGGCAGAGAGTAGGTTTGGAAATAAGCAAAAGAACCACAGGGAAAATAAGATTTTAAAGCACAGAAAATATATCCAGTTAAAATCCCCCTCCCCAGCAAGAACATAAATATATTAATGGTGAATCAACATGTCTATTATAAATACTAAAGTACAGGATTTTATTTATAGGATTATAGGAATCATGAAATTAATATGATTAACTAAAAGTTAACTGAAATTACCTAACTCATGAAATCAATATGATTAGATTTGTATTTGCACACTAAATATATAATGGATTTTATTTTTTGGCCCATGCTGCCTGAAGAATTAAGTCAGCTGAATATTAATGTCAGTCTCCTTAAGAAGGGTTCATGAAGTTGGACAGCTTGATGACATGGAATGCTGGTAGTATTTCTTTTAAACATCTCTCTTCCCCCAAATGTATAGGAAAAACAGCTTCCTCGATCTCAATTCTAATTACCCATGGAAGAGCCCCTGGTCCTGGGACAATGCCCAGGAAATAAGAGCATGGAAAGAATAGTGGCCAACTGAGAGCAGGTTAAACGTAGAGAGGACAGGAGAGGCAACATAGGAAACACACCGTCCCATCAAATCAGTGCCTTATAGCCAGTACTAAAATCAAGTCTGGGGAGGGCACAGTGGCTCATGCCTGTAATCCTAGCACTCTGGGAGGCCAAAGTGGGTGGATTGCCTGAGCTCACAGGTTTGAGACCAGCCTGAGCCAGAGCAAGACCTCATCTCTAAAAATTGCCAGGCCTTGTGCTGGGCACCTGTAGTCTCAGCTACTTGGAGGCTGAAGCAAGAGAATCACTTGAGCCCCAAGAATTTGAGGTTGCTGTGAGCTATGATGCCATGGCACTCTACTGAGGGTGATAAAGAGAGACTGTCATAAAATAAAGTCTTCAGTCTCTATCAGGTGTCTGCTGTATTTTTTATGGAGTCTAAAATACTTGAATATCTAACTACAAATTTTTTATTCCATTAAAAAATTATTTTGTTTTCTCTCCTCTTTCTTCTTGGGTATGGTTGTCCTCAAATTCTCAAATTGATCTTAAGGTGCCAGAAGGCATAACAGGAGTGGGAAGGACATGACTCAGGACACAGAGCTGTAGAAGGACAGTAACCCCCTGACAATCCTTTGAAGCACTTCATAGACATGATATTTGTTGCCTTTAATTGAGGGCATTGTAGTTAAATATGGAAAACTGGGTTGTTCATCTTTGAAACAGTGGGAATAGAAGAGTATATATCCCAGGAAGCCCAGGGGTAGAGTGAAGTAAATGACCTTGTTTGCACAGCCACTATCTGAGAAAAACAGCCTCCAGTCATGGCAATGGGCACCTAGGTCAGGTTGCTGCTTTCTGTAGCTGGTCAAACTGTTAGGGTGAAAGAAAAGCGGGCCTAACTCCATTTTGTTGTTTTGTTACATTTTATTGCTTTATTGCATTTCTCTCTTATTCCTGAGAATCAGTGGAGAGACAAAGCAGGCCTGACTCCATTCTGTTGTTTTGTTACATTTTATTGCTTAAAGAAAAAACAACAAACTGTTTCCACCTGCCTCTCCACCCATTGCATGGTATTTTAAGTGCACTGGTTAGAATTGTTAGAATTATTAGTATTGGGTAGAAAGTCACAACCCTTGTGATTATGTTAAGGTGGTGGTCTTCATACCATCTGTATATGATAGTGAAATGTTAAAAGAACAAGCCTGACTCCATTTTACTATTTATTCCCTTTTTAAAAAAAATTAAATCATAGCTGTGTACATTAATGCAATCATGGGATTCAATGTGCTGGTTTTATATACCATTTGAAATATTTTCATCAAACTGGCTAACATAGCCTAACATAGCATTTTCATAGTTACTGTGTTAAGACATTTATATTCTAAACTTAGTAAATTTAACCCGTACTCTTGTAAAATGCACTGTAGGTGTCGTCCCACCAATTACCCTCTCTCCTCCCTTCCCCTCCCTCTTCCCTTTCCCCTTCTTCTTAGGCTGTAATTGGGTTATAGCTTTCATATGAAAGCTATAAATTAGTTTCATACTAGAGCTGAGTACATTGGATACTTTTTCTACCATTCTTTTATTTATTTATTTATTTATTTATTCATTCATTCATTCATTCATTCATTTATTTATTTATTGAGACAGAGCCCCAAGCCGTCACCCTGGGTAGAGTACTGTGGTGTCACATCTCACAGCAACCTCCAACTCCTGGGCTTAAGAGATTCTCTTGCCTCACCCTCCCAAGTAGCTGTCACTACAGGCACCCACCACAACACCTGGCTATTTTTTGGTTATAGTTGTCATTGTTGTTTGGCAGGCCCAGGCTGGGTTCGAACCTGCCAGCTCTGGTGTATGTGGCTGGTGCCCTAGCCACTTGAGCTACAGGTGCCAAGCCTTTTCTTCCATTCTTGAGATACTTTGCTAGGAAGAATATGTTCTTGCTCCGCCCATGTAAACATGAAAGAGGTAAAGTCTCCACCTTTTAAGGCTGCATAATATTCCATGGTGTACATATACCACAATTTATTAATCCATTCATGGGTTGATGGGCACTTGGGCTTATTCCATGACTTAGCAATTATGAATTGGGCTGCAATAAACATTCTGGTGCAAATATCTTCATTATAAAGTGCTTTTGGTCTTCTAGATATATACCTAGTAGAGGAACTAAAGGATCGAATGGCAGGTCTATTTTTAGATCCCTAAGTGATCTCCAAACATCTTTCCAAAAGGAACGTATTAATTTGCATTTCCACCAGCAGTGTAGAAGTGTTCCCTTTTCTCCATATCCACACCAACATCTCTGTTTTGGGGATTTTATGTGGGCTAATCTTACTGGAGTTAGATGATATCTCAAAATGGTTTTGATCAGCATTTCTCTGATGATTAAGGATAATGAACATTTTTTCACATGTCTGTAGGCCGTGCACCTGTCTTCTTCAGAAAAGTTTCTCCTCAAGTCCCTCACCCACCCTGAGATGGGATCACTTGTTCTTTTCTTGCTAATACGTTCGAGTTCTCTGTGGATTCTGGTTATTAAACCTTTGTCGCAGACATAACCTGTAAATATCTTCTCCCATTCTGAGGGCTGTCTTCTTGCTTTACTTACTGTGTTCTTGGCTATGCAGAAGCTTTTTTGTTTCATCAGATCCCAGTAATGTATTTTTGGTGTTGCTTCAATTGCCTGGGGTGGGGGTGGGGGGTCCTTCCTCATAAAATATTCACCCAGGCCAATTTCTTCAAATGTTTTCCCTGCATTTGCTTCTAGTATTGTTATAGTTTCATGTCTTAAATTTAAATCTTTAATCCAGTGAGTCTATCTTAGTTAATGGTGAAAGGTGTGGGTCCAGTTTCAGTCTTCTACAGGTTGCCAGCCATTTCACCCAGTACCATTTGTTAAATAGAGAATCTTTTCCCTACTGAATGTTTTTAATTGGCTTATCGAAAATCAAATAATGGTAAGTAACTGGGTTCATCTCTTAGTTCTCTATTCTGTTCCATACATCTACCTCTATGTTTTTGTGCTGTTTTGATCACTATTGATTTATAGTATAGCCCGAGGTCTGGTAGCATGATTCCTCCTGCTTTGTTTTTATTTCTAAGTAATGTCTTGGCTATTTGAAGTTTTTTTCTATAAACCTTATTTTTTCTATATAAACCATATATTTTTCTATAAACCTTATATTTTTCTATATAAAACAATGTATTATTTATTCAAGATCTTTAAAGTATGACAGTGGAGCTTTAATAGGGATTGCATTAAAATTGTATATTGCTTTGGGTAGTATGGACATTTTAACAATGTTGATTCTTCCCAGCCATGAGCATGGTGTGTTTTTCCATTTGTTAACATCTTCAGCTATTTCTTTTCTTAGAGTTTCATAGTTCTCTTTATAGAGATCTTTCATGTCCTTTGTTAGGTAAACTCCCAAATATTTCATCTTCTTTCGCACTACTGTGAAAGGAATAGAGTCCTTGACTGTTTTTTCAGCTTGACAATTGTTGGTATATATAAAGGCTACCGATTTATGAGTGTTGATTTTGTAACCTGAGAAGCTGCTGTATTCCTTGATCACTTCTAAGAGTTTTGTAGTAGATTCCCTGGTGTTTTCCAAATATACAATCATGTCATCTGCAAAGAGTGAAAGTTTGATCTTCTCTGACCCTATATGGATACCCTTGATTACCTTGTCTTCCCTAATTGAGATGGCTCAGACTTCCATTACAATGTTAAGAAGCAGTGGAGACAATGGACAATCTTGCCTGGTTCCTAATCCGAGTGGAAATTATTTAAATTTAACTCCATTCTGTACGATATTGACTGTGGGTTTGCTATAGATGGCCTCTATCAGTTTAAGAAATGGTCCTTCTATACCAGTTTTTTAAAGTGTTCTGCTCATGAAAGGATGCTGGATATTATCAAAAGCTTTTTCTACATCAATTGAGAGAATCATATGGTCTTTATTTTTTATTTTGTTAATGTGATGAATTATATTTATACATTTATGTATATTGAGCCTTGCGACCCTGGAATGAAACCCACTTGGCCATGGTGCATAATTCATTTGATGTGTTGCCGGACTCTGTTTGCTAAGATCTTATTGAATATTTTTGTATTGATATTCATTAGAGATATTGGTCTATAATTTTCTTTTCTTGTTGGATCTTTTCCTGGTTTGGAGATCAAGGTTATGTTTGCTTCATAGAATGTGTTGGGCAGTATTCCTTCTTTTTCTGTATTTTGGAAAAGGTTTGGAAAAGTAATATAGGTGCTAGTTCCTCTTTAAAGGTTTGGTAGAATTCTGACGTGAAACCATCTGGTCCCAGGCTTTTCTTTTTAGGGAGATTTTGTATAGCTGATGCTATTTCAGAACTTGATATAGTCCTGTTCAACATTTCCACTTCATCTGGCTCAGTCTTAGAAGGTGGCATGCTTATAAGTATTGATTGATTTCCTTCAAATTTTCATACTCTGAGAATAAAGTTTCTTGTAATATTCATTGGGGATTTTTTGAATTTCTGAGGAGTCTGTTGGCTATTTCGTCTTTCCCATTTCTGACTGATGAAATTAGAGATTTTACTCTTTTTTTCCTGGTTAGATTAGCCAAAAATTTATCTATTTTATTGACCTTTTAAAAAAAGCCAACTTTTTGATTTATTGATCTGTTGTATAATCCTTTGTTTTCAATTTCATTTAATTCTGCTTTAATTTTGGTTATTTCTTCTCTTTTGCTGGGTTTGGGATTGGAATGTTCTTCCTTTTCCAGTTGCTTGAGATGTCCCATTAAGTTGTTAACTTCCTCTCTTTCTGTTCTCTTGAGGAAGGTTTGCAGTGCTATAAATTTCCCTCTTAGAACTGCCTTTGCAGTATCCCAGAGGTTCTGGTAATTCATGTCCTCATTATCATTTTGTTCCAAAAATTTGGTAATTTTCTTCTTAATCTCATCTATGACCCAACTATCATTCAGCATAAGGTTATTTAGTTTCCATGTTTTTGTACGAGTATGCAGATTCCTGTTGTTACTGAGTTCAACTTTTATTCCATTGTGGTCCAAGAAGATGCAAGGAATAATTTCTATTCTTTTAAATTTGCTGAGGTTAGACTTGTGACCTAAGATGTAATCAATTTTGGAGGATGTTCCATGGACTGATGAGAAGAATGTATATTCAATTTTGTTAGGATGAAATGTTCTTTAGATGTTTGTTAAAACCAATTGTTGAATGGTTAAGTTTAAGTCTAAAATGTCTTTGCTTAGTTTCTTATTGGAGGATCTATCCAACACTGCCAAAGTAGTGTTAAAAATCTCTGACTATTACAGTGCTGGAGGAAATCAAGTTGCTTATGTCTGTTGGCATCTCTCTTATAAAATGAGGCATATTCTGGTTGGGTGCATAAATGTTAATAATTAAAATCTCATCATGTTGAGTGTTACCCTTAACAAATATGAAGTGACCATCCTTATCTTTCCTTGCTTTTGTTGGTTTAAAGCTTGTTGTATCTGCGAATAAAATTGCAACACCTGTTTTTTTCAGATTTCCATTTGCCTGAAATATAGATGACCCATCCCTTTACCATGAGTCTATATTTATCCTTTTTTTTTTTTTTTTTGAGATGGAGCCTCAAGCTATCCCCCTGGGTAGAGTGCCATGGCATCACAGCTCATAGCAACCTCCAACTCCTGGGCTCAAGTGAGTCTCCCGCCTCTGCCTCCCAAGTAGCTGGGACCACAGGCGCCCGCCACAAC
>CAUYQV010019250.1:0-19038 GCA_963574575.1 Galagoides demidoff | reverse complement strand
GTTGAAAATAATTTTTTTTCCTCACAGAATGTTGAAATCATTGCTCACGATTGTCTTCTAGATTTCATTATTACTTTCAAGAAGTTTTTGGCACTCTAACTACTAATTAAATATGTGTATATGTGTTTTCAATTTTTTCTTTGGAAGTTTAGGATATTTTTATATTATTATTCTAGTCAAAATTTTATAATAATTTGCCTTCAAGTAGGTCTGTTTTTTTTCATTTATTAGACTGGGCAGTTGGTGGGCTCTTCAAATCTAGACTTGTGACTTTTGGTTGTGGGATGAATCTGGAGACTTTTTTCTTTTGGTTCTCAGAACTTCTCTGGTTTTATTACTTTGCTTATTACCTCTCCTCAATTTTCCTACTTTCTGAAACTCTTCTGAGTTACCTTTTGTGTCTGTTGAATTACTAGATTAATAGACTGATAATATTATTTATTCATTTGTATTTCTCATTCCTTATTTTGTTTTTACCTTCTGGAAGTTTTATTAACTGTTTGCTTTAAATTTTTATTTGTTATATTTTAATGTTAGTAATCATCTTTTTTTTGTCACTGGGGATTTTTATGTTGCATTCTGTTCTTATTTTATATATATGATACCTTCTCTCTCTGAAGGTAGTAATCATAGGTTCTGTCTGTTTTGTCTGCATTTAAATTAAGGAATTAATATAAATTTTTAAAAAAATGGGTATGCTTTTTTTTTTTTTTGGCCAGTGCCAGGTTTGAACCCACCACCTTGTTATATGGGACTGGCGCCCTCCTCCTTGAGCCACAGACGCCACCCAAAATGGGTGCTCTTTTTTTTAAAATCTTATTTTGTTAGAGACAGGGTCTAGGCTGTCTCTAGGTCAGATCCTAGGCTGGAGTGCAGGGGCACAATCATAGCTTACTGTAGCCTTGAATTCCTGTGATCCTCCTGCCTCAGGCTTCTGAGTAACTTGGCCTTTAGACTCATAACTGCCTAATTTTTAAACATTTTTTTATAGGGATGGGGGGGTGTCACTTTGTTGCCCTGGGTGGTCTTAAACTCCTGCCTTAAAGGGATCCTCCCACCTCAGTCTCCTAAAGTGCTGGGATTATAGGCATGAGCCATTGCATCTGGCCTTCTCCTTAATTTTAAAGTATTCTATCCTGTGCAGTGTCTGTGTTACATCTAGACCTTCTATTTTTTATCTTTATTTGTATATGTTGTTCTCATATTCTTAAATATAAAGTTATCAGATTATCATTTGCTGTTGTGGTGTTTTTTAAGAGTAGTCCCGACATGCTAACTATTCCGCTCTCTGCACCAGGCCTGTTAGCAGGTTGCTTTGGCTGTATGATGATGAAGTGGAGGCAAGCTGCTTCATCAGGGGAATCACAGATGTCAATATGTGAAAGGATTAGTTTTTCCAGGGGAGAATCTTCTCACTGCTTGGATGAGGAAATCGGGCTCTGTGTGTGGAGCGGATCAAAGGCATAGGTCGGGGGTCCCAGTGTTCTTCAGTGTTCAGCCTCTCTGAATTGAGTCCTGAGTCTCAGTCTACTTTCCCTTGATGATAGTTTGGTCCCCACAAGTCTAGAGGTCATTTTCCCCTCAAATAACCTGGCTACACTGGGTAGGGATGGAGGCCTGAGGGTTTCACTTGTTCCCCAGGGAGACTGTACCTCGCACTGCTATTTCAGCCCTGTTCCTCACTCTCCCTCCTTGGTTCTGCTGGCCTGTCTGGGTTCTGTGCATGAAAATCAGCTCACATCCCCTAGGCTTCTCCCTGCAGGTATTTGACCTGCAACATCCCTGCTCTGCTAAATCAGTAATTGGTCCTCCAGCATGGTTGAATGTTTCTAACTTTCTCTTTGTCCAGGTAAGTTCACATCCTTATTATTCTTTCACAGAGATGTGTTTTGAGAGTAGAGGAGATAAAGGTCTGAGTGCTTAAACTGCCGTGTTTAACCAGATGTCCCAGCTATTTGAATTTTTATTTTAACTTGCTTTATTGTATTTTATAATCTGCCTTAAAATTACTTGTAGAACTGGGCTGGGTATAACATTTTTTAAAAACTCCTCTTGAAGGAAGGAGTTTTTAAAAAATGGTGTGTTGATGTGGACCTGCACTATACAGTGGAACACAGAATGGAAAATTCAGTGAAATCTTAATATAGTGACTTCAGGGATAGAATTTAGCATAATTAAAGATACACTTTGCAGTTTCATAATAGATGTCTGAAATATTTAATCACTGTTTCTTCTACCTGGATTATCTTTTCTCCTCAAAGGAAAGGAAAAAAGCCCGAAGAATGATAGGGTTTGCCTCTCAGACACACTTTCTTTTCTGTTACTACCCTTCTTTCACTGCCTTATGAGTACTTTAGAGAAGTGGGCATCTTGAAAAATAGCTACAACCACCATAACTTTTTAAATAAAAAGAATTTGGATTTTATAGTTTCTAGATTTTATGTATTTTAATTCTACAATGATGATTACCTGTTTACTACCAAGGTTAAGTTTAATCTTTCATAATCATGTGATAATTTTAGATAGGCAAGTGAAAATATAAAGAACCCTTTTATATTGGCTCAGTGCCTGTGGCTCAATTGGCTAAGGCGCCAGCCACGTACACCTAAGGTGGCAGGTTCGAATCCCCAGCCTGGACCCGCCAAACAACAAATGATGGCTGCAACCAAAAAATGGCTGGGTGTTGTGGCGGGCGCCTGTGGTCCCAGCTACTTGGGAGGCGGAGGCAGAAGACTCGCTTGAGCCCAGGAGTTAGAGGTTGCTATGAGCTGTGATGCCATGGCACTCTACCCAGGGGGATAGCTTGAGGCTCCGTCTCAAAAAGAAGAACCCTTTTATATTTGTGTTTGCTTAAATAGGGTAACTAATGTTATCTCCTTATGTAGAGTTTTATCAAGAAAAGACCAGCTCTTTTTTGTATTTATTATTTTACATTATATAGATTTCAGACATTTTTGTGTACATTTGCTAAACAGAGAATATTGCAGAGAATATTGTATAAGAGCACAGTTTCCTTGCTGGAATATATTTCTTATATTAATGTATATATAAAATGTTTTACTCAAAGGTTAACTGGCTTTGAGCACATCATTTTCCCATCTCACTGCTTAATGTATTTATTTGCAAAATCTCTGTATTTAGCCATAGTTATTTTTATTATTATTTCATATAATAGACACACATATAATGTTTATTATTTGCAAAGCATTGTTGTAAGTCCTTTACAAAGATCAACTAACTTAATTCTCACAGCAATCCTCATTTGTTGGTATGATTATTATTCTCATCTTCTGGTGAGGAAACTTCTGGGAGAATGGTGAAGGAACTCTGTGGAGGCCAAACACCTGGTAATTGGGTAGAGTCATGGTGTGAACCTACGCATTAGCCCCAGAATCCATGATTTTACGCCACTATGAATTAAAATAGTAACTCAAACGAGCATAATCACTGTATCAACGTACAGTTAACAAGCTTCTTCAGTCTTCATCTGAACCAAGATAGACATTAAAGGATTTGCAGAGTGATCATCAGATTCCAAATAATTGGTAAGTCTATGAAAGGAAGAACTACTGATTTAGTAATACAGTAAAAATGGCAAATTAGGAATCTTATCAAACTTTACATTTAATGATCTGAAAAAGGAAAAACATGTATCGCTCTAACTGTTCGGATGTGCTTTCTTGGAACATAGGACTATAGGGAACCTAATGCTCTGCAGATCTGCTGCTGCTGTGATTTCAGCCAGCCTGCATGGAGACAGGACTTCCTCTCACGTTGTTGAGGCCCTTTGAGTATCTTCGAAACAGATAAAGACCAGTCTGATATAGTAGTAGCCTGGGAAATTATTAAGCCAGTGAACCACACAGAAGGCAGAAGGGATAATACCCCAAGAGTCTCAAAGATGTGTATTATCAACTAAACTCCCAGCGGATTCCTCCAGCATGGGATTACATCCTCTTCCCTCTTTAACCATCGGCATTGTGTGACAGGGAGGAGATGGACTGGAGGGCATGTTTTCAAAGGATGCTGAAATAAACCTGCGTGCCTGAGGTCCTGATGTGTGTACATAGGTATTAGGTTTTGCCAAACAGCTTGGTGCTTGGGTCCTTCCCATATATTCAGACTAGCAGATGAGTTCCAGAATTATCCACTTTTACATTAATTTGGGGAAAAATGAAAAGCCTTACAGGCAGCAAGAGAGTGTAGGTTATTTGGACTCTGCACAATTTGACCTCAGAGCTGCAGGTCCACAGAGGGATCAAATGAGAAGCAAGAATATGGCTGGATAGAATACCACTCAGCCCTAAGAAATAAAGAAATCATCTCTTGAGCAGCAATGTGGATAGAACTGGAGACCATTATCTTAAGTGAAACAGCCCAGAAATAGAACGTCTCACATTCTTACTTATAGGTGGGAGGTAAATAATGGGTGCACGTGGCCTCAGTGTATGGAATAATAGACATTGGAGACCCCAGATGGGAGGGGATTGGATGGAGGATAGGGATGAGAAATCATTAATGAGTACAATGTATGTTGTTCAGGGTAGTAAAAGCCTAGAATTAACCAATGCATTTATGTAACAGAACCTCACTTATGCCCCTTAAGTTTACAAAATTTAAAAAACAAAGAATATTCCCATTTGTGTGTGAAGCCAGTGGGTAATATATGAAGAAAAGACTAATAACTGTGAAAGGCTGAGCCATCACAATGGTCATAGAAACCAGAACATGAGGAACAGTATGGAATGAAAGTGTCTTACAATAAGAAGTAGGGACTTTTAGGTAAATGATGCTTTCCAGTCCCCTACACACTCAGAATCCCAGGAGGCTTGGCGTGTGGCAGCAATCTGACTGCGGGCTTTGGCAGCAGCAGACACAGGCTTGAATTCTGGCACCACACTCATCCTGTGGCCTTGGATGTGCTGCTTGGCATTTGCAGCTTCATTTATCTCTTGTGTAAAACAGGGAGAATAGTAGTATCCATCTCCCAGGACAGTCAACAGGATTCAATGAAATGGTTCTAACAAGTGTTTAATGCAATGACTGGATGCTGAAACACCGGGCACTTTCTAGTGATGATAGTATTAAATGCTGTCGTGGGCATTGCCAGTAACATCTCACCCTCCTTTAACTTTTTAGTGATGACAGTATTAGCTGCTGTCGTGGGCATCACCAGCGACCTCTCACCCTCCTTCACATCTTCAACCCTTTCAGATTAAAAATCTCTCTAATTTCTTCTCCACTATTCCTGTCACTTAAGTTTTAGTTCTTGTCTCTCACCTATGCCACTATGAGAGTGTCCTGTTTGGCTTCTTGGACAGATTTTATATATCCAAAATTCATCCTGAAAGTTTTTGCTAGTGATCTTTCTAGAACTCAAATGGGTCCATGTCCCTACTGCTAAATCCCCTTTACTGTTCCTCGTAGCCTCAGGATAACCCCCAGTTTATCTGGTGTAGAGCTGGAGCATGCACACCCCTCCCCCCCAATCCTTCTCATGGTTGCAGGAAGAGGTTCTCTTTTTAGGTTTAAACCCCAGGTAGTTATTTGTTATTTTCAGTTGCTACATTGATAGTCTTGGGGGATGGGACTAGAGGTTATGTTTTCTTGCTGTATCCAACTAGATCATGAAGTCAGCCACTGAGAAGCCGTCATTGCTACATCAGCCAGTTTTATGAAAGAGAGTTAAAAGCTCTCAGGATGCCCACTTGTGATCATGCAGCTCTTTAGTTAAGCCAAACAGTAGGTATGGAAAACCTTCCAGGAATGTAGCACATTAGACTGGACTTGTTTTTTCTGAATCTCAGTCTGATGCCTTTTTCATTTAAATAACTTGTGTGCTTACTGTGATCTGGAAATGTTATTGAATTGTAATAATGAATGAAGTCTATGTGCTAGGTGTTTTTCTCTTACTTTTGACTTTATCAGTGTTTTTATATATTTGTTTTGGCAATATACAGAATAATTTGGGAAGAAGACTGGTAATTTGAATCAACCTTCTTTCCAAATCTGGGTCTTCTCTAGGAGATACCATTATCACAAGGGGTTCATATGTGCATGGGATTATTTTTTACATACATATATATATTTTACATATATATGCATACATTTTATACATATGTGTGTGTGTGTTTGGTTTCCTTAGTGTGGCTCTGAAGTTATATCCCGTATCTTTGTACCTAGGTTTCATTTTTTACATTTTAGCTTTGGCTTGTATTTTTCATTACATTTTGCATAGAAGTCACTGCATTGTTCTGATGAGAAAGAAAAACTACTTTAAATGCAGGCCATTTCTTCTGTCAAGTTTAAAAAATTCTCTCCGGAGAAAAACATTTTGCCAGCAGAGTTCTATAGCTTCTGGGGTATATTAGGAAAAGGTACATAAAAATGTGAAACACAGCAATGAAAGAATAGTTATTTTTTCCTATGTGTGAAAAGTCGGATTTCTTTTTTATGCTGTTACAGGAATTATCTCAGATTTTGTACGTATTTGCTTTTTTCCACTTTGAAATGGTTGCTCTGTGTATTCTTCCCAAAGATATTTAAAATGAGGCTATTTCTGTGGAATGTAAATATTAAGGTTGATGTCTAAAGGTCATTTTTAAAATTTAAAACATCTGTTCTCCTTCATACTTCAATATTTATTGAACAGAAGTTGTATGAGTTATACAGGCTGAGGAGGGGTCCTGACCTGGAATAGACCCTAGTCTGTGATACCAACACAGATTTGGAAGAAGTGTGCCAAGGTTAGTACCCACTAGGTAAGTGTTCTCAGCTGGAGACAGACAACTTAGGACTTGCCTCCTTCTTCCATAAGTTGAGTCTTTGTAATGAATAGCTTTGTAGATACCTTTGTTTTTGGCTTTCCCTAAACACTACACATGCATGGTTGTGTTGTTGGGGACTTCTAAGAAAGGTTTGTTCAGGGAAGTGGGATGGGAGGGCAGCAGTGAAGCGAGTTTGTACTGTGTAGTAGCTGTGCTGTGTTGCTACTTTGTCCCTGGGGTCACTTCCCTGGACTCGGTGGACACAGTGCTCATGAGAAGTCCCCGTGAGAGAACATCTGCTTGGTTGTTAACTTTGGATCTTTGGCCTTTGTTCATTCATTTCAAAGATCCTCTTTCTAGATCATTTCTGATTAGGTATTAATTGTAAAGTTACTGAGCAGCGAGGAGCTGTTTAAGGTGGCTTTGCTATAACAACAATCATTTATCTGACTCATTTTGCTTCCTTTAAAAAGGGACTTATAGTGTAAACAGGCTAATGTTAAGAAATATCATTGAGGGAGAGCAAGTATGTCATTGGAATTAAGTCATTTGGGTAAGGAGCTTAAAGCAGATGTAGATAGGTCATATAAATCAAAGAGAGAGAGTCCATGCCATGTGGATGACCGAGAGGTGAGAAGGAAGGAAGCCTGGATGGCTATCATCAGGGTCTGCTGTGGGGTGCAGATCTTGTCTTTTTTATCTTTGTCTGTTCTATCTAGGTGTTCTGTATGTGTTTTTCTGAAACAAAGATGGAGGAAGTACCAAACAAGATGTTGAGTGTAAGCTCTGTGGTAGGAGGGGAAAGTAGTGATTACATTCTCAACACTAAGGATGCAGAGGAAGCCAGGGGGAGTAGAAGGCAAATAACGATTTGTACAACCAACTAAAACATTTGATTAAACATGAAACTTAGGCTGGTGACAATGTGCATTCTTATTAAGCTTATTTATACAAGTAAATACTAAATATTAAAATCAACTCTATACTTTTAACCTTAAAAATAAGGACTTTTTCTATGCCCTTTATGCAGACCAACTGAACCTTCTTTTACTTTAATTTGAAGTGTATATTAGGTAAACTATAGACTGTCTTAATAATCAGATACCAGTTTTTTTTTTTTTTGAGACAGAGTCTCACTTTGTTGCCCTTGGTAGAGTGCCATGGCATCACACAGCTCACAGCAACTTCAAACTCCTGGGTTTAGGCGATTCTCTTGCCTTAGCCTCCTGAGTAGCTGGGACTACAGGTGCCTGCCGTAACCCCCAACTATTTTTTTGTTGCAATTCAGCCAGGGTGGGTTTGAACCCGCCACCCTCGGTATATGGGGCAAGTGCCCTACCCACTGAGCAACAGGCGCTGCCCAGATCCTAGGTGTTTTACTAGTTAAAATAACTGTAAATAGCGTAATTGAATTTTCTTGTTGAATATTTGAATGCCCAATGTAGTATCAACAATTACAAGTAAGTTAGCTGTTTTACTCTGCATACACAGGAATCTATGTGCATTCATTAAAGACTGTCATGTAAGTGTCCTTGAAGAGCCAACTGATAAAAGTTGAAAATATTCAAATTGAAACATGCCGAGAAAATATTTCACTGGGGAAATGTGTCAGTTAAAGCGTTGTGGGCAAGAAAGTATGATTACCTTTTCAGCAAGAATGATAAGGGGTTAAATAAGCATTTGTGGCTTACACGCTTATATGTCTTTTCTTTGTGTGCATCTGGAACTGCTAACTCGCTATTTCAACTAAGAACAGACATGATTACATAAGTTATATAATGTTATGTGATCAGAATAATTTTCTCCAAGTGGAATTCTGATCCCTGTTTCTCTGCTGATGACACCCTGTTGCCTACAGAATGGTGCTCGAAACTCAGGCAGGCACACAAGACCCTTCATGCTTGCTCTCCATTTAACTTTGAACTTTATTCCATGCCTTATCTTTCCTTTGTACTCCCCTCTTCTCCCACTTTCCCCCAGTCGTTTTGTAAGGAATCATCTGTGTTCCCTTCAATTCGTTGTAACATTTCCTACCTTATTTGTTTTACTCATGCTGCTCTTTCTGCTTAGAAATCCCCTAGCTGGCATTATGAGGCTCTGAAAGCATAACTTGAAAAATATTTAATGGTTCCTTTGGTATCATAACATACGTATTAAAGTAATAAACAGTTGAAATATGTATTCTCTGCCTCAGGAAACTGGGTATGAGTATAGAAATTCAACATATGTTGACTGAGCACCCACTATTTACCAGGCACTGTTTTTGGCTCTGGGGATTTAAAAGTGAGCAAGATAGATAAATCTGCCGCCATGGAACTTGTATTCAAGCAAGGATGGCAGGCAGATAAGCAACAGAAATAAAATATAATAGGCCAAAGATGAGGAGTATAAACCAAAGCAAGGAAAGGGGAAAAAGAGAGGAAGTTCATGTTTACAGAGTGGTCAGGAAGGTACTTCTGAGAAGGTGACATCTGAGTGTAGATTTGAAGGAAGGGAGGGAACAGACCATGGGCACGTCTGGAGGAAGAATGTTTCAGGAAGAGAGTGTGACAGCCTAGGGTGGTGAGGCCTTAACATTCATTAAGAAACAGGAAGGAGCATGGAGTGGCTGGAGGGCAGTGAGCAAGGGCACTGTGACCTCAGAGAGGTCACACCTGGCTGGTCATGTGAGGATGTAGCATTTTATTCCAAGACAGAAACAGTTTAAGGTTTTGAGCATGACAGTGACACTTTTTTAAAAGCATTGGCAGCTGTGTTAAGAGTGTTTACCACATCAGAAGGAATAGGAGACAGGTTAGATGTAACCGTCTAGGTGAGGTATGAGGTGCCTTGGACTAGGATGGGAAGAGTAGTGGGGTTTGAATGTGTTCTCATAATGGAGCTGGTAGAACTTGTGGTTGGAATCCATATAGGGCAGCGTTCCCCAGTTTTTTTTGGTTGCAGGGACCAGTTTCATGGCAGACAGTTTTTCCATGAGTGGGGGGAGAGATGTTTTGTTATGAGTCTGCAAGCGATTGATTATGGTCTCTGTGCAGTCAAACCTCTCTGCTAATGTCTGTATTTGCAGCTGCTCCCCAGTGCTAGCGTCACTACTGCAGCTCCCCCTCAGATCATCAGGCCTTAGATTCTCATAAGGAGCACACATCCTCCATCCCTCACAGAGTTTATGGTAGGAGGGGTCACTGTCCTGTGAGAATGTAATGCTTCTGCTGCTCGGACAGGAGGCGGGGCTTAGCCAGTGCTGTGAGCCATGGGGCCTGGCTGTAAATACAGAAGAAACTTCATTTGCTTGCCTGCCACTTACCTCCTCCCGTGCAGACGGTTGGGACCCGCAGGTATAGGGTATTAGAGTATGTCAAGGATCCTCGAGTCTGGGGTAGGACCACATTGAGAGGATGGATACTGGGAGAAGAAGCAAGGCTTTGAGAGATTGTGGAATCAGAAATTTGGGACTAATTAAGTCTGAGATTCCCAAAGGATACCTGAAAGGAGTTGTCATATGAATACTTGGGCCTATGAATCTGAGGACAAGGGAAAGGTAGGGCCTAGAGATAGGAAATAGGGGACCCTTCATGTATTGATGGTGTTTAAACACAGGACAAGGTAAGATTACCTAGAGAGAGAGTACAGACAGATGAAGACACCACTTTGGTGTTTAGAAGTTGGGAAGAGGAGGAGTGTCTAGCAAAGGATTCTTAGGAGGCAGAGCCAGTAAAATAGGAGGAGAAAGGGGTAGGGTGGGCATGGGAGCGGGGTATGTGATATTTGGACTTAAATGAAGGAAGCGTTTCAAGGAGGAGGAGGTGATCAGTTGTGTCAGACTCTGAGAGGATCAGGTGAGGTCTGGAAATTGCCCAGTGGTATTGGGTTTGAGGAGGCCATGGCTGACCTTTAGTAAAGTACAGAGGACAGAATCTGATTAAAATTGGTTTAGGGTGGTTATAATCCTAGCATTCTGGAAGGCCAAGGCGGATGGATTGCTTGAGCTCAGGAGTTCAAGACCAGACTGAGCAAAAAGAGCAAGACCCTGTCCTCCCCCCCCCCCATAAAAAACCCCCACAAACCCCAGAAAACAAAAATGAAAACTCGTGGGGAATGGTGGTGCACACCTGTAGTCCCTGCTACTTGGGAGGCTAAAGCAAGAGGATTGCTCGAGCCCTTAGTTTGATGTTGTAAGCTATTGACGTCATGGAACTCCACCCAGGGTGATAGAATGAGACTCTGTCTCAAAAAAAAAAATGGTTTTAAGCATGAATGGAAAAAGAGGAAGTAGAAGCAGTTAGGATCAACTACTCTTTTTGAAGAATTTTGGTATAAAGAAGAACAGAGAGTTGGAGCTGTAGCTGGGAGGGGGCGAGGGATCAAGGGACATTTAAGGTAGAATATGTCAGGGAACAATGACAATTTTTTTCTTCCCTCTTTTTTTTTTTTTTTTTTTTGTAAAACAAAACAAGACATGTCTTATATGACAAAATCTTTAGATTTAGTACTTACAGTCCCTGTAAACATGAGAAAATTGTCATCGAAAGAGGTAGAGCTTATTCCATTCTTTGTGGTGCTAAAAGTCCCTTTGTAAGGGATCATATTTCAGTGCAGTTACAATGCGCTTTCTCCCTTTAACTTTTCAGATGTTAGATGGTGTCTTTGATCTGGTATAAAGCTGAACTGCCCTGTGTGAGATTTTCTATAAACTGAGAAGTAATTTCAGAATAAAAATTTTAAAGAGAAGAATTCGGTTTGAAGCAAAGATGGCAAGAATCAAAGTATTCTAATTCTTTTAGGATGTCTTAACAGGGTTAAAAAAATTAATCATTTTCCCAAGTAATTATTTCTACTTAAAAAGAAGTGTTGCATGGATATGGCAATGGTTAAAAAAAAAAAAGTACTTAAATACTTCAAGAAAATTAGCTAATCTGTGTTACTTGATGTGTTTGTTCTGACAGGTAGAATTAATTTTAGTTAAAATTAATTGCCCACACAATTAAGTGCTTACATCTTCAGTGCATGTGCGTGGAGACTATCTTGGAGGAAGTAGACTTCTGCGGAATCTTGGGGTAGTGATATTTCATCTGAGCTTGTACATGTTGTTCTAACACTAATGACTTTTTGTTAGTGTTTACATGCTCATTTTAATTTCATGCTAATTGCAATGATAGTACAAAACGAACTCACCCATAAATTATCTAACCTATTATTGTAGTACCTTATGCGACCGGCACACAGAGGTAAAATACTTTTGGAAGTGAGAGAAAGAGCAGAGTGATAGTGGGTATTTCAGATTGAGATTTAACACACGTGGGTAGATTCTGCGTCTACATAGATATATGCATCATGGATGCTTCACCAAATTTTAATAAGAAAACCATTTTTTTTGTGTATGCCGTGAAAACTGATGCCTCCGAATTTTATTCCTTCTTTGATCAGATAAGAACATTTGTTCAGTGCTATCTCAGAAGATGGAGTCCTGCTTCTGGATTTTCATCCATGATCTTTACGCATTCTCAATTTTTTTTTTGAAATTTGTGTCTGCTGTTTGTTTGGAAAGTTACTATGTTGCTATTGACTGAATTGATTCTTGATGAGTTTTGTTGTTGTTTTTTAAACTCCTGTCCAAAGTTTCCAGTAGCAATCAGGTATGAATACATCACGTAGCTGATCTTCCTTTTGGAAAATGTAAAGTTCACCTCTTTTTCTAGCGTTCACTATTCGGAAAATCTCCATTATGTGTTCTGATGGTGGTAAAATATCTTGTCATCATTAGGATCCGTTCATTAAAACTTATCTTTGAAGTTTCATTATGTAAGCATAGATTTTCAGTTCTCACTTGACTCAAGCTGCAGCTTTTTAATTATAATGGAGAAATACAATAGTGAGAAAAGGAATAGAGAGAGAGCGGAGAGTATACGAAACTTTCTCATTAAAACTTGTATCAGAGGAAATAATAGAAGGAAATAAAAAGGTCTATGGGGCAGCTCCTATAGGTGTTAAAAAAGTGAATTTCACGGAATAGTGCAAAAGCAAAGTGCAGTGGCAATAGAAAGAGAGATGTGGGTACTGGAGCAGAATGAAGAGGAACTGATGGGATTACTGAGTGACTGGGAGAACAAGCCTGGCAGGCCATGGCTGATGCAGAAGGAAGTGCCAGGCCCATGTGAATATGGAAACCAAGACCAGAACCAGACCTCCTGCAGAAGTATGAGCCCCAGAACGAGGGGTGTCTGTGGTACAAAAAGCTTGGTGCCTGATAAGCCCTCAGTACACATCATGGCTGTCAGTAGGTTGCAAGATCCCTGAGCGCTGTTCCAGGCAGTTTGTACATTAGCCTCACAACAGCTGTTAAATATGGGAACTGTTTCTGGTATTCTTGTAAGATAGGTCTCTTGCCCAAGGTGTGAATTGGAAGCCCAGGTTTGTTCTTTGAGTCTTGTGCGTATGTTCTCTATCAGGATATTCTGCATCTGAATTTATGTTGAAGTTAGTGTTCCATTTGGCCTTTGTATTGAGATAAATAAGATTGTATTCAGGGATAACTCACTATCCCTAAGTTAGAATAAACGTTGGGGAGAGGAATAGAGAGGTGACAGTGGTCTCCACATTCCTCATGACTAACTATTACAACATTTCCCAAAGCTTAATTTTCCCTAAGGAAGGTAGAAAAAAGTTTGGTTGTCTGTGTCTAGGGCAACTAGGAAAAGCCACATCTTTGAACCATATGGGCAGGCAGTGTAATTGAGGAGTTTGGAGTCTATCCAAACAATCTTCCATCAAAGTGGAAAAAAGAACCATTGTTTCTGAGGGTTCAAATTACAGAAATTGTTCTAATCTGCTAGGCTGTCCTCCTATGATATTACAAAGGTTCTTTGTTAAATTTTCAAATTACATCTAGATATAGATAACAATTCTTGTGCTAAGAGGGATCATTGCTAGTCTTTAGACATACATATCCCACTCCCAGAGTCTTACCTATTGAATTCTTATGATTCTGGTATTCACAATTTGATTAACTGAAGTGAAAATGTGCCAATTTTGCTTGATCTGTCATTCTGAGGCCTCCGTCGACCTGAACTCCAATAGTATTTTCTATTATCTTTTCTATGGCAATTATTTTATGCATTGTATTTATTTGTATAAATCTATGTGAGAGCAGCAGTTGTGTTTCATTCATTTTTATGCCCCCTGTTGTGCTTAACACAAAGCTCCATAAATGGTTGGTAAATGAATAGAAGATGGGAAAACATCCTTTGGTAGTGAAACACAGAATACGTAGTTTACTTTGTAGCACTTTCTTTATGTACTCCGTAAGTTCTTAGTGTACTTCTGTGGCTTTTCCCAAAATCCCTTCCCTGTTACCTCTTTGAGATATATATATATATATATATATATATATATATATATATATATTTTTTTTTTTTTTTTTTTTTTTTTTTTTGTAGAGACAGAGTCTCACTTGATTGCCCTTGGTAGAGTGCTGCAGCATCACAGGTCACAGTAACCTTCAATTCCTGGGCTTAGACGATTCTCCCGCTTCAGCCTCTTGAGTAGTTGGGACCATAGGTACCCACCACAATGCCCGGCTATTTTTTGTTGCAGTTTGGCCAGGGCCAGGTTGGAACCTGCCACCCTTGGTATATGGGGCTGGCACCCTACTCACTGAGCCACAGGTGCCACCCTACTTCTTTAATTTTTAATAACCCTCTTTCTTTCATTTTAAAGCCCAAAGGCTAAAGATCAGGATTAGTGCAACAAACCATTTTGATTTTTATAATTTCCATGACATTTCATAGCTACTTGTGGGTGGTACAACAATTCGTAGATGGTATCAGCAAGGCTAGTTGGTTTATTTCCCTTTAGGTACTGTGCCTGAGATTTGAGTAGATGCCACTACCAACAACTTGGATGCCTGGTTAGACTCATTATTCAAAGGATTCAGGCTTCCTACAGGTGCTGATAACTGATATTAGCTAAAGCTCCACAATTTCCCCTATAAATTATAAGAGTAAGCAACAGAATTTTAGTATATTCAATTTAGTAAAAATTTATAGAAATATTATTATATATACTTAGGTGTAAAAACCTTTGACTACTTTTAAACCCATGCTTTGCTGCTATGGCATGTCAACACAGCCTCATCTCTCCCTTTCCTAGAGGTTAAAGCAGCACATCTATTAAGTTGCTTCCTCTAGCTCTGGCATTAGCGCTTCACAGTAGCTGCACATCTTTTCTGTACATGTGTACTAGCACTCTTGGTTACAAGGAACTGAAAGTCAACTATAAATGGTTAAAGGAAATACAGGGATTTGTTGGGAGGATAAGTATGGCAGAATAAGAACAAGGGCCGAAAGAACTGTGCTATAGAAAGCCAGGCAACCAGCAGTGCCAAGACCTCAGGGACTGGGATTGGGAATTCCATGCTGTCAGTGCTGCCTGTCTCAACTCTTACCCTCATCTCTAACTACTTGAGACTGTGTTAGGCTCTCAGATGAGCTTCTCCACGGGGCTAGAGACACTGGAACTGGCTGCTTCTAAACCGACACTTTCTTTTGCTACCATGGAGGGTAGAGAGGTGGGATACAACTAATCTCTGATTAGAAAAATCATAAGGAAGAATTGGTCTAATTTAGATTCCTCATCTGGTCCTGGACAGGGTGGCGCCCTCCCTAGACTGCAGTGAATGGTGTAGGTGGAGGAACCATTGCCTAGGAACAGAGTAGAGATACTCTGGCTGTGTTCAACAGTTGATTCTACTTAAGAAAAGCATTCCAGGAGTGGCAAAGGGATTCAGCTAATATTTGAATGCTGCTGTTGTCACAGTTGTGCTAGATACAAAAGGGTTGCAGAGTAAGTCAAGTTTATCAGAGTTGTTAGTATCCCTGTTATGCATTTTTGTGGTGAACCTGATTCTCTGTGAGACTAAACTGGTTAAAAGATCGTATGATGTATCTTCCTTAGGTAAAAGCATACTTTGGTTTGCTGTCTGTTCTTTGAAAGTAATGTACATATGGTTTTGGTGATCTGAACTATACCAGTGTTAACTTGAAAAGGCAAATATTAAAATATGGGCCGCAGGAAAATCAACTAAATTGCATAGGAGTACATATTTAATTTCATTTGTGAGCATCTTCAGTTGGTTGTCCCGTCATTAACTTTAGTATTTACTGTTGAATGTTGTACATTGTTACCCAGTGTCCTGCTTTCTATTTTTATTTCTTAGGTAGACAGATGAGTAGAGTGAGACAAAGGAAGCAAATTATTTAATGAATACTTATCATTTTAATATTTTAAAACACATCCTAAATCTGTGGCAGAGTTTTTCTAGATTAACAAATGTCAAATGTAATTAAAAATTATTTCTACGTATTTATTTAGCAGGTCCTTTTAAGAAAGTTTTCTTCCTTTGGGGGGTTTTCCTGAGTTTCTAAGAGAAATTTTAGAAAGCTGGGATAAAGTTTCTAAAGACAATCAAGCTGATTTATAATCCCTAACTAGAGAACTTTTTTTCCCTTTTTCAAAGTGATTCAGAAATGTAGGCCGCTTTAAAAAAAAAGATGAAGACTTAACTCCTTAAGTAGCTTTTTGATAGTTATAGATTTTTAACCTCTCTCTTCACTGACATTCTGATATCAGGCAGTGAGAAAATCCTCACTTTTTTTTACTCACTGTCTTTTACTTTTATTCTTGCTCCTATCTGAGGATTTTGGGTCTGCCATTGAAGTCTTATAATTCAATACACATTTCTCAGATTATATTAGTGCTATGCATTTGGAATTCTTTGATAGTGTTCTTTTGTGGATGTGGTCACAATAAAATCACTTTTACAGCTGGGTCTTCTCCATTCTGTACAGCATGGCACCACATCAGAACTCCAATTATGTTTCTGCTAGGGTGTAAATAGGAAAAATTGTACCGGACCATGTATATGTCCATGCATTCTGTATACCTTTTGAGTAAATAGCAAATACATAAATGTGCATGTGTATGTGGAAACCATATATACTTGGTATGTAGAAGACCAATATACGTTTTAATGCAGATACAAGTCTTGTGTGACCAGGTTTAAAAGTTTAGCTAGTAGGAAGAAAAGATAAGTTGTTGCCCAGGGTAGTAGACAGTCAGGAAATAAACATGCTGGAAGGAGGGAAATTACTCTGTAAAACAGAGCAACCAAAACCTTGGGTAGAAGCAGATTGGTGTTTACGTATCAGGGTTTTTTTTAAAAATTATTTTTTATTAAATCATAGCTTTGTACATTGATGCATTTATGGGGTTCAAGGTGCTGCTTCAATATACAATGTGAAATGCTTATATTGAACTAAGTAACACATTCATCACAATTATACTCATTTCTTAATAGTTTTGAAATGTACCATTGGATATCAGGGTTTTCCAATGCCAAGCAAACATAAGGCCTTTTTTTAAAAATTATTGCAATCTGTACCTGCCTGTTTCTGTTATTGGAGTCATGATTCTCAGCTTTCCATGCTGCCTCTTGACAACTATACCGATCTAAGATTCCCTTGGTATAGGTGTATCTTTGGATTTATAATTTCCAGCTCAGATGAAGTTCATATCCACTTATTTTAACCTGGACATATTTTCTGAAGTTCACAGTGACCAGTGCGGGATTTGTCTCTAGCCAAAAAGCATTAGAACCCATATTAAAACCATTATCAGCACTGTAGGGAGTGCAGCAGTGAAGATTTGGCTTTTATGAGTGTGTTTATTAGAATTGTTTTGTTTTTATTAATGCTTTGGATGCATGGGTTTTGAATGGTCTGTCCTCAGTCTTATATTCTCCACAAACCCTCTAGGTTTTGGGGGGCAATTTAACAGAATGCAATTTTTCTGGGAACATATTTATTGAGTTGTGATAGAGTCATCTTTATTTACTAATAAAATTAGTTCCTTTTTTCCCTTCCAGAATCCAGGAAACACTCAAAGTTGTATGCTCTTAAGAGGAATATTTAGTGTATTGAAAAGATATCTGCACTTCTATGTTTACTGCAGCAATAATTAGTCAAGATTTGGTGAAAGGCATAAGATTTATGTGACTTGAAGAGAAACCACAGTATAATAGCCCAGATCTGAAATCAACCTAAGTGTTCATCAGTGGATGAGTGCATAAAGAAATTGTGGTGCGTGTACACAGTGGAATATTATATAGCCACAAAGAACAAAATCCTGCCATTTGCAAAAACATGGTTGGAACTGGAGAACATTATAGTAAGTGAAATAAACCAAGCCCAGAAAGGAAAATCTCATATGTTCTAATTCAGACGTGGGAGCTAAATACTAAAAGCAATTGACCTCATGGAGAGAGAGAGTAGAATGCAGCTGGGGGGATTATCAGGGAAGGGGATAAAGCGGGGATGGTTAATGGCCACAAACATATAGTTGAATAGATAGTATGAACAATGTTTGATAGAATAACAGAGTGATTTATAGTCAACAGTAAGTGTGAGGGTACACTTCAAAATAGTTAAGAGAGTGGAATTGGAATGTTCCTAACAAAGAAATGATAAGTGCCTGAGGTAATGGATACCCCAGTTACCCTGATTCACATTGTACGACCGTATGAAAACATCACATGTACCATATAAATATATACAAATATTATGTACCCATAATAATTAACATTTTTTAAAAAATTTAAAAGACAAAAAAAAAAGGAAAATCTAAGTTTCCACAAAATGCAATGAATGACATATGGATAGTTTTGGTATTGTGATTAAGAAATGGCTTTTAAACATTCAATTCAAATCCTCCAGAATTTCAGTGTCTGTGAAAATACTTCAAGTAAGCATGTGGGTGCATAAGTAATGAACTGCATCAGTGGATAATGATTGTAAAATTTTTAGGGCTTACACAAGTCTTGAATGCCCATCAATCCATGAATGGATTAACAAATTGTGATATATATATACACACACATACCAGGGAGTACTATTTAGCTGTAAGGAAAGATGGAGACTTTACATCTTTTATGTTTACCTGGATGAAGTTGAAACATACTCTTTTTAGCAAAGTATCTGAAGAAGGGGAAAAAATTTCAATGTGCTCAATACTATTATGAAACCAATATGTAAACAATTATATGTCCATGTGAACAGTAAACCACAAATCTAGCCTAGCAAGGGGAGTGGAGAAAAGGGAGGGGGGAGGAGGGAGGACAGCTGGTGGGATGTCACCTAATGTGCACAATGTGAGGGTCTTCAGCACGCCCCCTGGGTAAAGGGCTCCTCTACAACTTAAACTTTACCTTGGAAGTGAGAAC